>PVJL010002122.1:0-213937 GCA_004026885.1 Lyroderma lyra | reverse complement strand
TATAAAGTAACAGTGGGATACTTTTGTAAATGCTGAAAATAGTGTATTTCTTTGTTTTTATACATACGATGTTTAGTATCTAAATGTCACATGAGTAAAGAGGGTTCCATACAACCGTTGGATAATATTTCCCCACACCCAACACACAAAGGCTTAGGACAGTCATCATCCCCTACAAATGGAAACCCATATTTAATATACTCTTCAGAGTATTTCCTTTTCTTCTGTAGTATCTGAGGCACGCACCTTTTTAGTATCTCCTAGTGTGGATGTACTGTAGCTGCAGACATGTGTTAAGAAGTACTTGGTGATGAGTTATAATCCATATTGTTTTGGTTTTGTAACCATTCCTGTTTTCAACCACTGATCCATAACTGACATGCTTGAAAATCACTGACAGTAATAACTGAAACTATGTTAAACATTATTTTAAAATATTACTTGAAAAGAATCACGATTAAAGACAATGTACTTTTACTCAGTCAATAACTAAACTGATCAACCAGTCTGGCTACGGATGTATTTATATGTTTGGGGAAGCTCTAGAAATGTTGCAAATAGATTGTTCTGAAACTGCATAATGATTGGTAGAAGATTGGTTTGGGGAAAGGGTTTATAGCCTTGCCCTACCCAATCATCATTTGCTAATGTGATCTAATTTCTAAGTGTCTCCATTAATGGTGATTCAAACTTTTTTTTTTTGTATGTGGGTAGCTCCCTGGCTGGGAATCAAACCCAGGCCGCAGCACTGACAGCGCCAGCGCCGAAGCCTTAAGCCACTACACCACCAGGGAACACCTATGAGTGATTCAAACTTAACATTGTTCTATAACTAACATTTTGCATCTTTTTTCTTTACTTGTTTTTTTGCCATTCCTGATTATTTTTTATGCATCCCTGATTGGCCCAGCACGTACCCCTGGAAGTACATGTACCACTGCTTGGGAATCAATGATCTAGCACCTAGTAGATGCTCATGAAATGTTAAGTACTGTGAGAAAGGTATGCAGTTATTACCTGCTAGGGCCTAGCACCATGATAAAGTCTCTTGTTGCAAGTTTTTGTTGTTAGGCAAGCAGTAAGGAATAGAAAGGAGTTCCTGGGTTCGATTCCTAGCCAGAGAACTACCCACATACTACACACACACACACACACACACACACAGAGGAATAGAGCAATTAGAGGCTAAGTAGACCAGAGAATAATCAAATATCAATTGTATATTAAGACCCACAAGAAAGATGCAGGATGTAAGCTCTGGCAGATCTGTGAAACTGGACTGCTCCTCACCCTTGCCCTTAAGGAAACTTCCAGTCCTAAAAACTAGTGTGTATTGTAGATTGTGAGGACTGTGTACATCAGTGCAGTGCTGAGTCACTGAGCTATGTGTGATAAAGCCAACCACAGCAAGGGCAGTTTAGAACTCCTTAAGGGTTAGCTCTATCTCAAGACAGTAGTGACATCAGATCACCCAGCTCAGATCCATTGTGTGACAGTGACAACTTTTTTCCCACTTAACAGAACCCCTGTTTGCTTATTGGTGCCAAATGGCTCACGTAAACACTGACTGACAGATTAAAGACCACATTGTGCTTTTCTTTGCCATGCGGGAAGGGTATTATTTTCCGTGGTGATAAGATCTGGAGGGAAGAATAAAGCACAATGGACTTTTATTTTAACCACTAAGCACTCACCTTATTCCACATAATGCCCGGGGCTTTGCTCTGCTTCTTCTGGTCTCCAGGCTTCTGCCTTAGGAAAAATAAAGACATTTGGCTCAGAATTGATTCCTAGGGGATTGAACACTATTCTGGGAGCTCACTGGACAGGAACTGAGAGGAGAAATGAAGAAGCAGAACTAGAAGGACCAGAGGACAAGCTGAAGTAACAGTATTTATGCTTGGAGTCCGCTGCATGCAACCTGATTCTTACTGTCAAATAGCCTGAAACATTGACAGGGGGGCAGATGCCACCATAGTAGATGAGTCAGAGCATCAGAACAGAATCAACTAAGTCCCACTTCACCTGTGTGGCCTTCCCCAGTGCATCTGTCCTGTCTTGATCTCTATTTTCTCCATATTTTCTCCAAACAAGTCTAGCAATTCTTCTATTCTCCTCTCTTTTCCCACTCATATTAATGCCTTGTGCTCTCTCTGTTTACTCGTAAATTTGAAGTTACATTGGACCAGGAACCAAGAGGCTCACTTCTAGCTTTAACTTTACTGTGTATCTTTGAACATGGCCTTTTAGAACTTCAATTTTCTCAATTCTCAAAAAATACCTATTTGCTATAGTTAACAGGTGAGAAGCAGGGAAAAACATATTATGTAGAAGAATATTTAAAAATTTGATGGAAAATATATTTATATACAGTGAAACACACACATCTTAAGCATACACTCTGATGAGCTTTAGAAAATGTATCTGTGCAAAATACATTTAGAAAGCTACTGTGCAAAATCTAGTACAAGCAAGTGGATAGTATCTTGAAGAAAGATCTAGTCCTTTACTTAGTACTAAGCAGAGAGCATGGTAGTTACATTTCAGTTCAATATGGAGTATACGGTAAAGTGAGTAGGTAAAAAGTATAGAAGAAAGGGTCTTGGTTTGGATTCTAGGAAAGCTGAATTTTAATCTGCTCTGCCTTTATCCAGCTTTGTGCCCTTTGGCAGATTGATTGATTTATTTTTAACATTCTGACCTCCAATGTTTCTTTTATTAAACAAAGGAATTGGAGTAGATGATGTCGTGGAGTACCTTTCTGCTTTCAGAAATTACTTAACTAACAGTAATAATAACTAAGATTTATTGAGTGCTTCCTGGCTACCAGGCATTATTCTAAGTGCATTTGTTAACTCATTTATCTTCGTAAGAATCCAGTAAGTTAAACACAATTATTTCCATTTTACAAATGAAGAGATTTAGAGATCAACTAACTCTCTTAAGATCACAGAACTTGTAAGTGGGCAATGCTAGGAATTGGACCCAGACAGTGTAGCTCTAGAGTCTGCAACTTAACCACTGCACTCTGCTGCCAATCACAGGGGAGACGAATCAGTACAATGGGTAAGTGTGAAAAAGGAAACATGTGGGTATGTGGTTAGGTCTAATAATGGGTCATGTTTCACAAGTTTCAACATAAACTTTTTATTATGAAAATTTCTAAACATACACAAAAGTAAGGAGTTTAGCGAACCTCCATGACGTCACCAGCTAGTTTAGAAACCCTTCAGCACTTTGCCATAAACCTATCATGAAAACTTTTAAACACACCCTCACAAGTAGACACCATGACATTTCACTCTTAAAATCTGAAAAAGGGGAGTTTTTTTTTTAACCTAACTACAATACCATTAGCAATTATTTTTGGATATTTATTGTTTAATACTAAAGCTATATTCAGATTTCCCTGTCTTAACATTTCTTAATTGTCTTAGCATTTCCTTTTCCAATTGGAGCCAAAAAAAAGCCCCACTCATGTTATTTGGTTGTTCTGTCTCGTCAGTCTCTTTTAATCTAGTGTCCTCCTGGCCTTAAAGAGGAGAGATTCAGATAGTTGTAAGGGAGGGGAGACCATGGGCATACCTTTCCACTTTGTTTCTTATACACAAAACAGGGTGACGGGGCTGTAAGAGAACAAAGTAAAACCACCCCAGCTTCTTCCCACTTTCTGGGCCCCTCAGCCACCCCCTTACCTTCACTATGACCACCCTCTTTCTCATGTAAGTATTACTAGCACGGGCAGAGGCTGGTGGAACCCCCTTGCTCCAGAAACAGAGAGCAGAACGTCATTATTGGAGGAAGTGACTATAATTAGCTCTCAGCAAAACACTTTTATTGTAACAGGAATACGGTCTCAATGAGGAAACTGACACTTGCTGAAATGTCTGTGTGTCCTTTTTTTTGGTGCAGGAAGGGAACTCACAACACGGGGTTGCTTGCCTTGCAGGGAAGACCTCTGCCAGGTCAGAGCCAGCTCCAGCCTGCCTGAGGCTCAGGGGCTTATGACTTCTGAGACTGAGTAGGCATCCAGAAAACCAAGTCCTTCCTTTTCATGGTCATTTATGCAGACATTTTATTAATGAATAATGACAGTCATGGAAATACAGTGCGAGGAAAGGCCTAGATAATAGCCAACTGAGTGTTTTCATGCTATGTTTCAAGGAGCTCCATCCACAGAGGCACTAAGTATTCTGCAGATGTTTGGTTTGAATTTAATTTATTTTTAAAAATGTCGTCATTTGAGATTATCGTGCTAAGTGAAATAAGCCAGACAGAAAAAAACCAAGAACCATATGACCTCACTCATATGTGGAATATAAAACTGAAAGCAACAAAGAAACAAAGAAACAAACTCATGGACAGTCAATAGTCTAGTGGTTTCCTGGGGGCAAGGGGGTGGGGTGGGGGAAGATGGAGCGGGGTGTGAGAGGAGGAAGGGGGAGCAAATATATGACGGTGGAAAGAGAACTGACTGACACGGTGGTGAACACACAATGCAACACATAGACGATGCAGAATTGTACACCTGGGGCCTATGTGATTCTTGTTAACCAATGTCACCCCAATAAGTAACAATAAAAACGTATATTAAAAAAAAGGTATTGGAAACACACACACACACACACACACACACACACACACACACACACATTCTGGTACTTCTTATTTGGCTTTCTTTTACATTTCTCTCTTGGAATCCAGTTTTCAGTAGGCCTTACCCATACTAAATAAAAAACCACCTTCTTCTTTTAGTCAGGAAATCTGTGGAATAATGATTCTCAAACTGCCTTGGAGAACGCACATATTCTTAGTGCAAAAGTAAACTTTTGAAAAGGTATTTCCTTCTTTTGTACCTTGGTTAAATTAAATAAATTTTTGGAACTCTATCCCTTTTGTGAATCCTAAAATCTGGGAAAACCCATTTTAGAATAAGAAAATGCCTACATAGAATAGGTAAGTCAGGGTTTTATATGTGTGTGTGTGTGTGTGTGTGTGTGTGCGTGTGTGCAGTAAAAATCATTTACTCATTAATTAAACATAAAACAACATTATGTATTTTACATGGCTACGTATTTCTGTTTACAAAGGCAGTTTTAAATGTCTAAAAGGGCACATACTTAATCCAACACCAGTTTGGTGGAAGCAGGTAAAGGACTAGGATTGGAGAGGCAGACAAAGAAGGCTTTGATATCTATAAAAAAGGCTTTGATATCTATTTGAGAGGAAAATGATTTATTTCTATTTGATATTCTTAAGTGTTACCAGAAAGTGGGGTGTCCTTGTCAATGCGATGTCCAGGTTCTTGGTATCTCGAGCAAAGAATTGAACAAGACACACACCAAAGTGTAGAGGTGAAACAAAAAGACAGTTTATTGAAGAGAAAGTACACTCCAAAGAGGTAGAAGCGGGCTCGAGAAGGAAAATGGCCCAAGAGCTCCAATTAACGAGGCTTTGGTACTTCTATTTTCTTCCATGTCTTCAAGGGAGACACCTCTGGGCCTGGAGTTTCTTCAATGACAAGTCTGATTGACAAGGGGCCTATTACATAACACCTTCTGATTGCCTATGTCCTTTCCCAGAGCTCAGTCTGTTGTAATGATATTAATGAACTCTCGGGCATACGTATGACATTACAATGATGGTATAATGAGGCCCAGGTGAGGTGAAGGTCACCGTAACTCTCACTGCGCAGGTGTTAGGAATGGGCTCAAACTGGTGGGCTTCTTGTGCCCTCTGACTTCCCTGTATTTGCCTGGAACTCCCTCCTGTGGCTGCCTAGCCCGGGGCAGGGATTACTAGTGAGAGGGTGGCATCAAGGTGGTGACTATTCCCATAGGGCAGTCTCATGGGAGGGGTCCCAAGATTTCCCTACTCTATCTGCCTTCCTCACATTTCCTTGAGAGACGTGATCCCCACAAATCTCTATGGGAAGCTGAGGGGCTGGAGGTCTCATGTTCTGTATTTGCTTCCTGCTGGAGATGATCATTGTCTCTACCTACTGGGGATTCACGGAGCTCTCACCCTATCTGATCTGAAAGGGGAAGAGACCCCGAGATCCACCATGCTGACTTCTTTGGAGATGGACTGGAAGCCTTGTTGGGAAAATGACACCCATTTTCTGGTATCACTTGTATCCTGATGGTCTCTAGAGGAGAAGAAATTAATTCAGTTAATAGTTTAGAAAGCATTGACCCAAGAAATAGGTCTCAAAGCCCTTGTCGTTGTGATGTAAAGTCCATTGAGCCTGTGGCCTGTTGACTTCTGGCCGGGCTGGTCATTCAGGTGTTATCCCCTGTCTAGGTCCAGAAAGGCCTGGAAGGGATGCTTGCCTATAGTGACTGTAATCAGCAGGTTGGAGACATGGGTTGCAAGTTTCAGAGTAATTATCCACAAGGGACAGTTACTGTTGCTCAGGATGAGGAGCCAGAGAAAATTGATCAAGAAAGCGATTAAGACTTTGGACTAGGAAGAAGGTGAATTAAAGCTGAAGAACCAGGAAAATGAATCTTTAGTGAAGTGAGGGGATGGCTGCTTTGTTTGGCCCGCATCATAAGTACTAATGATATGGGCCTAATAGAGCAGCCATCCTCCCACTTCACTAAAGACTCCTTTTCCTTGTTCTTTAGCTCTGAGTTTCACCTTTCTCCTAGTCCAAAGTCTTAATCTCTTTCCTTATCAATTTTCTCTGGCTCCCCACCCCGAGCAACAGATTTTCCACCCTGAAACCACCCTGACAAAGGCTTTAAAACCTATTTCTCTGATCAATGCCTTTAAACTACTAATCGAATTAATTTCTCCTAATCTAGGAACCATCAGGATACTAGTGATACCCCAACAAGGCTTCCAGCCCATCTTGACCAAAGAAGTCAACTGGCAGATCTCGAGACCCACTTCCCCTTTTAGATCAGATAGGGCGAGAGCTCCGTGGATCCCCAATAGGTAAGGACAACTACCGTCTTCAGCAGGAAGCAGATACAGAACATGAGACCTCCAGTCCCTCAGTTTCCCATGGAGATTTGTGGGGATCACGTCTCTCAAGAGAAAGGCAGATAGAGTAGGGGGAATCTTGAGACCCCTCCCCTGAGACTTGCCCTGCTGGAATAGTCACCACCTTAATGCCACCCTCTCACTAGTAATCCCTGCCCCGGGCTAGGCAGCCACAGGAGGGAGTTCCAGGCAAATACAGGGAAGTTAGAGGGCACAAGAAGCCCACCAGTTTGAGCCAGTTCCTAACGCCAGTGCAGTAAGAGCTACGGTGACCTTCAACTCACCTGGGCCTCATTATACCATCATTGTAATGTCATACGTATGCCTGAAAGTTCATTAATATCATTATAACAGACTGAACTCTGGGAAAGGGCATGCGCAGTCAGAAGGCGTTATGTAATAGGCCCCTTGTCAATCACACTTGTCAATCAAGAGGCCCCACGCCCACAGGTGTAACCCCTGAAGACTTAGAAGAGGATAAAAGCACCAAAGCCTTGTTCATGGGGGCTCTTGAGCCACTCTCCCTGCTCGAGCCCCCTCCTACCTCTTTGGAGTGTACTTTCTCTTCAATAAACTGTCTCTGTTTCACCTCTATACTTTGGTGTGTGTCTCGTTCAATTCTTTGCTTGAGATACTAAGAACCTGGACATCATATCGACGAGGACACCCATTTTCTGGTAACACTAACTTAAAAATAGTTACAGAATTATTAAATCATGTGTGAAGCAGAGTTTTGAAGGATTAAAAGAAACGGACGTGGCTGGCACAAGATAGCCTTCCCCATTTGTAGACTTGCTGTGACTAGTCTCCCTTCGTGCTCCTTACCACATTTCTGGTTCACCACCGCTAAGTCTAAACTTTCTATTCCTTTCCACCTGTGTGGTTACCCACCCTGACCTTGGGAAGAACTAAAAACAGAAAGGCAAAGAGACTAGTGTTTGTTGTGTGGGTAGTGTGCTCAGGTATGCTGTCAGACAAGCCTGGAGACAAATCCTGCTCACGTCCCTGGCTGTCTGTGAACCACGAGTAAATCTCTGAGCTTTCAGGACTTTGTTTCTCATCTCTTAAATAGATATAATTTTATCTATTATTTGAATCTTGTACTGAGGATTAAGTAGGGATTAAGTAGCATAATGAAAATGTTTTGCTCCGTACCTAGCACATAGTTATATAGTTAGGTCCAATAAATATTAGATCCTTGCCTTTCGTTCTTTTGCTCTTCTATACCACAAGGAACTGTGGTGGAAGCTGATGAGCCAAAAATTAAAATTAAAAAAAGGAAGGAAGAAGTTCCCCTTGTCTAGGAGGTATGTAAATAGTTAAATACAGTAAACTGGTTTGAGTTCTCTGACATGAGGATACTGAGAGGACACAAAAAAAGAAGTAACACTCATTAGGTAATAGCTACAATTTATTAAATGTTTACTCTGAGTTAAACACCATGCTAAGTGCTTTTTGTACCTTATGTTATTTAATCATCCCTGCAACTCTTTGTGGGATGAGCTGTATTATTCTGGTTTTACAAAGAGGGAATGAGGTTCATTGACTTTAAATGTCTTATCTAAAATCACATAATCTGCTCTATAACAATTGAGAGTTGATTTTGCTTCTGCCTAACTCCAAAACCCATGTTTGCAACCACTGCTTGGGGGTTGAGAATAGAGACAAGAAAATTTTATAGGAAAGTTTTATTAGTTCACCTATCCACGCATCATTCATTCATCCTCTTTTCACATTATGTCAGAAAGGATTTCAGGTAGCTTTTGGAAAAGTAGCATTCGAGCAGAGTCTTGAAAGACACGTGAGTGCCAATCAGGTAGAAAGGATATTTTTTTTCTTTATTATTGCCATGCCAAAGTTGTCATGGCGGGGCATTGGGAAAAGTTTTCAACTAGCAACAATCGCACCTCGTATAACCTCATTGGCCATGACCCTGCCACCGTGCAAAGCTAGAAAGGACATTTTTGACGGAGGCAACAGCATGAGGAGCGGTATGAAAGGATATGTCGTCAGCAAGTGGCCTTGTGTGGCACCGGACTAGGGTGAAAACAGAGGCTGGTGAGGTAGATTTGACTGGATACTTTGAGTGTAACATTACAAAATTGAGAAGTTTTTCTATAGTGAATTAGTAAGGATAATGGGTGGCATAAGGCAACTAATTTCCTTAACATAGAATCACACTTTATATTTTGGCCCCAAATGGAGTCACCGTGCTTGATCATTCTCATTCATCAGACTTTATGAAAACATTTGGCAGTTTCTGGAAATTTCATCTAGTCTCTCTGCCTGAAGCTTTAACTTTATAGAGGCTAGTGGAAGGAATATTCCACATCTTGTAAAGGCCATTCCCAATTAAAAGCATGCTTTGGATGGTAGAGTATGTTTTCATCTTTAGGGTTAAGATTGCTGTATTTAAAAAGTAAAAATACGGATGCTTGGTTAAATTTGAATTCCATATAAATAACAAGTACTTTTTTATTTTTTTGGTGGTTCCCTGTTTGGGAACCGAACCCGGGCCGAGGCACTGAGAGTGCCGAAGCCTAGCCACTACACCACCGGGGAGCCCCTAACAAGTACTTTTTTAAAAGCATGCAATATCTGAAGGCATACTTACAATAAAAAGATGTTTGTTGCTTATCTAAAATTCAAATGTATCTAAAATTTGTTGTTTATCTAAAATTAAAAAGCAGGGCATTATGTTTTTCATCTGGTGACCTTACTGAGTTGGTGACTTTGTTCTAATGTGTGTAAAATTCCAGATTTATTAATTTGTAGTCCCTCCTCCTCCAATCCCTTTATCCTGGAGACACGTGTGCTGTGTACAGTGCACTGCCATTTTCCACACAAAGTGACCTGAAACAGGTTGACCCCAGGGCAATGCGAAATGAAAGGGGACAATCAAGACCTGGGCCCCTGTGAAGTCTTTCCTTTCAGGGCTGAATGCGGACCTTTCACGGCCTCGGGTGGCCAGACAGCCTGGCCCCAACAGGTTAATGTTGAAATTCTTTGAAGTGATTGTGTTAGTTTCCTTTTCATAAACCTTATCTCTTCCTTGGAGTATGTTTTAGTTTGCCTGGATGGAATGAAGTGTTCCCTTGGCTCTCTGAGTCCTCACGTTGGGCTCTGTTTCTGTGGGATTTCTTTCTTTCCTTATTTGCTTTAGGAAGAGGCTCACTGATAAAGAGGGACAGCCATCTGGGGGCCGGAGGATTCTCTGGTACAAACGTCCACGGGGACCCTGCCTCCGCCCCAGGCTGCAACGAGTTTACTTATAGTCAGGGAATGTTTAAGCCGAAATGCACCTTAACATGATATACTAAAATGAGGCCTAGGAAGGGGTACCCTTTCTGTCTGTTAATCATTGTTACTTTTCCTGAAAGCTATCATTTGCTGACAGGATTCTGTAACTAGAAATGAATTAGGAAATTCTTTATTGTACCCCTAGTTCGTGGCAAATGAGGACTCTGAAGCCCAGAGAGGTGAAGTGACTTGCCAAAGATAATGTAGCAGGTTTATAACAGAAATGGGAAGATATGAGCCTAGAATCCTCAGACCTTATTCATTTTGTAGCTGAAAGTTTGTATCCTTTTATCCCCCTCTCCCTATTTCTCCACCCCCAGCCTCTGGCAACCACTTTTCTATTCTGTTACTATGAGTTTTTGTTTTTAGATTTTATAAGATAAGTAATACCATGCAGTATTTGTCTTTTCTGATCCGGCTTATTTCATTTAGCATAATGCCCTCAAGTTCCTTCCACGTTGTCACAAATGGCAGAATTTCCTTCTTTCTCGTGGTGAATTATATTCTCTCTCTCTCTCTCTCTCTCTGTGTGTGTGTGTGTGTGTGTGTGTGTGTGTAAATAAATAAAAGGTTTGACAGTTAAGTTTGCAAACTTGTCACCATGCACTTACATTGGCAGCACTATATAAAACAACTTGGTAAGGTGTCATAACCTCAGTATATCTGTCTCACAACTATGTTCATGTCGACATGTGGGCCTGTCTTGCTGAGTGGTATTCATTATTGTTGCATGTTTTTGTGTGCCATTGTGAGAATGTCAGAGCTTGAATTAGAGCAAGGAACAAACATTAAAGTTCTTGTTCAACTTGGCAAAAGTGGAAGTGAAATCAGGGACATGTTGGTCCAAGTTTATGGGGATAATGCCATCAAGAAAATGACAGTGTACAAATGGATTAAGCATTTTTCTGAAGAGAGAGTAAGTGTCACTGGTGAAGAAAAGTCAGGGCGGCCAGTAACAAGCAGAACTGACTAAAATGTTATAAAAGTTTGTCAAATTATGCGTCAAAATCATTGGCTGACTGTGAGAAGCATAGCAGACCAAGTAAACATCAATAGAGAAACAGGAAAATTTTAACTGAAAATCTTGGCATGAGAAAGGTGTATGCACAAATGGTCCCGAGGAGCTCACTGATGAACAAAAGCAAAGGAAAATCGAAGTTTGCCAAGACCTTTTAGAGAGGCAAGACAATGCTCTGTGCCATGTTATCACAGGTGATGAAACATGGGTGTATCAATATGACCCTGAAACAAAGTGTCAAAGTGCACAATGAAAGTCAGCCAACTCTCCACAACCAAAAATGTTCCATCAGTCCAAACCAAAAGTCAAAACGATATTGCTAACCTTTTTTGACATCAGATAGTTTGTTCATTATGAATTTGTACCAACTGGAGAAACAGTCAACCAAGTTTACTATTTGAAAGTGCTGAAAAGGCTGCGTGAAAAGTTAGACGAAAATGACCTGAACTTTTCCTCAGTCACTCATGGCTCTTGCATGAAACCAAACAATACACCAGTTCACACAGCACTGTCTGTGAGGGAGTTTTTAGCCAGTACACAAGTAACTGTAATGAAACATCCTCCCTAATCACCTGATCTGGCCTCTGGTGGCTTTTTTTCTTTACTCAAAGATAAAGCAAATACTGGAAGGAAGACATTTTGATGACATTCAGGACATCAAGGGTAATATGATGACAGCTCTGATGACCATTTCAGAAAAGAGTTCCAAAATTGCTTTGAAGGGTAGACTAGGTGCTGGTGTCAGTGCACAGCTACCCAAGGAGAATATTTCAAAGGTGACCATTGGGATACTCAGCAATGAGGTATGCAGCACTTTTCTAGGATGAGTTCACAAATTTAATTGTCAAACTTTTTATTGTTGCCATATGTTGGCTATTGTGAATAACGTAATAAATCATGGGAGTGCAGACATCTCTTTGAGACCTGATTTTCATTTATTTTGGATATATACTCAGAAGAGGGATTGCTGGATAATATGGTAGTTCTGACGTTCTTCATTTTTGGAGGAACCTCCATGCTGTTTTCCATAGTGGCTGCACAAATTTACATTCTCCCCAACAGTGCAACAGGGCTCCCTTTTTTCCACATGCTTGCCAACACTTACTCTCTTGTCTTTTTAATGATACCCATTCTAACAGGTTTGAAATAACGTCTCATTGTGGTTTGAAATGCACTTTCCTGATGATAAGCGATGTGGAACACTTTTCCATGTACTCATTGGCCATATACATGTCTTCCTCAGATTCTCTGCTGATTTTTTAATTGAATTATTTGATTTTTGATTTGCTGTTGAGTTGTATGAGTTCTCTATGTTCCTTGGATATTAACCCCTTATCAGATATATGATTTGCAAATATTTTCTTCAGTTTGGTAGATTGCCTTTCCATTTTGTTGATGATTTTCCTGGCTGTGCTCAAGCTTAGTTTGATTTAGTCCCATCTGTTTATTTCCACTTTTGCTCCTTTTGCCTGTGATACCTTGACTATAATTAATTATTGCCAAGATCCATGGCAAGGAGCTTACCCGCTGTCTTTTCTTCCAGGAAAGATAATGGTTCAGTTTCATTATTTTGCATGTGTCTAGTTTTCTCAATACTATTTATTAAAGAGACTAACCTTCCCCCATAGTATATACTCGGCTTCTTTGTCATAAAAAAAATGCTGCAATTAACATGGAAGTACAGGTACATGTGTGGATTTATTTCTGGGCTCTCTATTCTGTTCCATTGATCTATATGTCTGTTTCTGTGCCGGTACCACACTGTTTTGGCTACTATCGCTTTGTAATGTTTGAAACCGAGACATGTTATGCCTCCAGCTTTGTTCTTTGCTCTCAAGATTACTTTGGCTATTTGGGGTCTATAGTGATTCCATACAAATTTTAGGATTTTTTTTTTAAATTTTGACTTTTCTTAGAATGAATTCTCATCAGATATTTGGGGAAATTAAGATAGTGACATTAAGTTTACTGAGACTACAAAGAGAAATGACACTTATTTTACATTCAGACAAATATTATATGTGCAAGAGATGTCCGATACCCTAGTTTCTGTGGCATCCAAAGGGTCTGTGGAAATATTTTTAAAATATTTTCTGGATATATGTAAACAACTTAATTGCATTAAAACTTTTATTTTTCCTAATAATGGAAAATTAAGTATGTAATTAAGTCCTTGACAGTCATAGGATCACTTTACGAAGGAATCTGAACTAAATAATAGCTAACAGGAAAAAATACAAGGGGGCATTTATAGCTATTTTGAAAAGATTATAATGAAAAGAGTAAAACATTAAGAGTTTCATGTAAAATTTGTTTTGCTGTCTAAATGCAAACTTTGTGTTTTATCTGAGGTTTGGTTATATTTTTAATTAATTATGAAGTAAATGAATTATTAACATCAAAATTATTAAAATTTGCTAAAAAGATATTCATTGAGAACTCTATAGACTCACTATGGCTGGGAGATATAATTTGTATAAATGAAATTAAAATATTTTTGCTCTTTAGTTATTTGTAATCCAATTAGGAAAACAAGAAAAATGCACATGAAATTATGAGAAAACAGGGAGTAGTAATTAAGTGACACACTCTCTCATACAATCACTGCTTAGGTACAGAATCAATTAATATGAGCTGAAGTAGTCCATCTTGTGTTCCTGATAGAGTTAGTATTTTCCTATTCCAGTATCTTCCTACATTAGCTGTTTGGTTAAAGATCAAATTGCTGCTGTCACATATTAGAAATTCCATTGTATTTTTATTTGAACATTTCCCTCCTTTCCAATATTGTAATTTCAACCTATTTACCCACCAGAGGAAATAGCACAGGATTCTTTTGTGTGGTAATGGCATTTTAAGAATAAATAAACATGATACATGCAATTAAATGGAATATCTGGATGTCTGCATGATGCTGTGATTGTCATCCTTTGGGCAGGAATTGCTTGCATCCATGTTAGATGTGACCATACCAGTCCAAGAGTGTAGCAATCTTTGGACTTTAAAACCAGTTTCCTAGGTAGAATTCTCTGGTGGAAGGGAAAAAAGAACCTGAGAATGGTGTGTGTGTGAGTGTGTATGTGTGTGTGTGTGTGTGCGCATACAGTGGTGATAGTGGTGAATTTCACAGATGGGACAACTGTTCTGAAGAGTTCTTACCTCATAATATTGAGTTAGGGAGGAAGTCTTTATCGTTTAGCATTTCAAATTACATAAGAGAAATGGACTGCTAAAGCTAGCATCTGGTACATTCTCTTGAGCGTCAGCTACTATGTCACAAAAATTAAGGTCTTTTCCTTACCAGGTTAGACCAGACTGTAAAAATGAGCCACACCAAATCCTGAATGGCTTAAAATGGCAAAGGAGGCTTTCTTGCTTCCACTTCCTGTCCACCACGGCTCAGCAGAGGGCTTTGTTATGCAACACTACTGCTCACTCTGGGACCTAGGTTGACCGTGCAGCCACCATCTGGAACATTGCTGGTCAAAGTAGTGGAAGGAGAGAAAAAAACCCAAATCTGTAGGGCCTACCATCTACATCAGTCTTGGGCTTGAAAGTAACACACGTCAATATTGACAATTTAGGATTTAGTTAAATTTTTATAAGGGAAAAAACTCTATTGAGATAAATACGGAATCTTCTATTTAAGACCTCAGATTCACTTGCCTGGAATAAGGGTGTGTGCAGAGAGGACTGAGAGCTCAATTGAACAAGCCAATAGTGTTATATGGCAGCCAAAAGAGCAGAGATAATTTCAGATTGGAGCAATAACATCCATAGAAAAATTGGTCCCCATTGCTTCCACTGTACTCCTCACTGGTTAGACCATTCCAGAATTATCTATTCAGATCTGCTGTCATACTTGTAGGGAGATAGTTATAAAGAGAAAACAGTCTAGATGAAAACAGGAATGTCAAGGAGCACAAAAACACCAATATGAGGAATGACTGAAAAACAGGCTATTTTACACAGGTGACAGAAGACAAGGAGGTGACATCTGACTGCCTCTAAGAATGTGGAGAAGGGAGTCAGCATACTTCCGTGTGTGACAGAGAGTAGAGTAAGGACCCATGAATGGAAGTTAAAGGAAGGAGGATTTCAACTCAGTTTTGAGAACTTAATAATTAGAACTGTCCAACAGTAGCACAGACTGTAGGGTACAGCTCTTATGTCTGTGGGAAGTTTTCATTGAGCATGATGTATTACAAAATATAATCCCATGTCATCTCTGATTAAATTTTATTCCTGTATGGTTGGCTGCATTTCTGTTTCATGTGGTCAAGAGGCTATATGAATCTTATTTGGAATTTTTTAGACTGATATTAATAGTTTGGTCTTTGAAAATGTTTTTGGTAAAATGAATTTTTGAGACTTCCTTCTAGGGATCATTACATGACATATGAGGACTATCCAGAAAGTATCCAGCCGCATTATATGAAAAGTAGAGGCATTTATGCCTGGATTTTTTTCTGGACAGCCCTCATATGTTAGGGTCAGACTAACCTTTGTTCGTATCCTAGCTCCTCCCTTACAAACTCTGACCTTGGCAATATAGTTACTTAATCTCTCTGACCCTAAGTATGTGCCTCCATCAAAAGGGATTAAGAATAGTTCTGAGAGGATTAAATGAGCTGATGAACATGAAGAGCTTCCCAATATGCTTGGTGCAGTTGACATCTAGAATGCGGCCATCCCTGTTAATCCTTTCTTTGACTTTTGTTTTACTAGCTAATGTGGTGCTTAGTAAGGCTTAGTAAGGCTTTCAGATTCTTAGTACCAGCTTCTTTTCATTGTTTCTCTTAAGTTATGGTTTTGGGTAAGTTAAAAAGATATATATATCTTTTATATATATAATTGGTTTTAATATTCCTTCTTTCATTTATTTCATTATATTAAAATGTTCTAGATTCTCGAGTCAGCTTTTCTGATGACCTCTGTTGTCACTGGTTAGCCATGTAGGAAAACCCATGATACTGTAGCATCCAACTCCCCACCTGGCCTTTGAGCAACTGCCTCTCTTGCTCCATGGACTGTGCAGGTTCGGGGACCTTAGGCCTATGCATGTGTACGTGCCTCTTCTTAACTTAAGCTTTCCATCACATTTGAAGACATTTTTAGTTTTTCTTTGACAGTTATCTAGAATGAGACTCAGATAATTCTATTAACTTGACCTTTCCATTAAGTCCGAGAAAACTTAATGAAACCTCACCTAAGTCTCTTTTAGGGGAAAAATGCATTAGAAACAAAGACATTTGCCAGCATTGAAGTTTGTGCTTTTTATTGGCTCATTTTACCCTTTGCATTGACCAAAAGAATTGTTATGCTGCAGAGTCCATTGGAAGCATTTGGCCTTGAAAGTCTTGTGTTAGGTTAAAATGATGAATAATCATATTGTGTGCATGTTCTGTTGCGCAGTGCTCTGTTATAAAAATCAATTTATAGGGGCTTATTTCTGCACACAGATGGCAGGCTTGCATCCAGCTCTTTCTCACCTGTTGTGCTTAGGTGCCAGCATGTCTTTATTTCTCATTGGGTCCAAGCTGATGGGTTCTTTATGCTTAAAGTTTATAAGCAATGAATTTTCTACATCTCCACAGGGACTAGTTAAACCTAACTACACTGTGATATGCAGAAGCATGAGGCCTTTGGAATTTATGAATCATAGCAGTCAAATCTGGAAATAGTCGTGTAACCCTTGCCCGAAAAAATATTACTGAGACTTCAGTTCATGGTTACTACTCTTCCCTAGTGCCAGTTTGATTATAAGTCAGTTAAAAAAGTGCCCACACAGCCATTGTGTAAGGAGAGGAATGCTGGCATCACTCCAGTGTTACAGACATTCATTACCAAACTGAGCAAACATTTCCCTAAATGTTCAGGGTTTCTTCTTCTTTTTCCCTCCAAACAGCCCTAAAAGGGCATTTCACACACAGTCTCCCCACCCACTCCTGTATTCGTCAGTACTCCTTTGACTAGTTGGTGTTAACATGATGGCGAGGGCATGTTTTCAGTGTTTTTAGGAGGGGTTTAAACTTTCTGCAGATAGTTTTCTTTAGGATCATCTTAATTTTTCTTAGAAAACTTAAAATTACTGAGCTAATTTTTTCTGAATTACCCCAAGTTTTAGAATGGAAAAAATATTAAGGTATTTGTATCTCTCACTCTGTAGAAACACTCCCATATGCAAGAATGAATTACTAGAGAGAAATTCAGTTAACTTTGTATTAGTAACTTTCATATGCAAGTTATTTAAAACCTTAAGCCTCTACTTTATGAAATGAGATTCATAAAAGTACTTGTGAATTGCCAGGGAGCTAGTACACTAAGTACACCCAGTGGCTGTGGCATTGACAGTAGGAGAGTATTGGATCCTCCAAAGCTTGTGATATAGGAGGCGTATGGTTTCCTGCACTGCACAGGTGAAGAAACTAAAGCTGCCACAGGATTAACAGGGACTCGTTCAAGGTCATACAGCTAATATGTGGTCAAGAGTGGGATTTCAATCTGAGATTCTTAACTCCTAGTCCAGTGCTCTTTCACTGTGGGAAGGTGGATTATTCAACATGGTTTAAAGCAGTGTTTTGCATTAGAATCACCTGTAAAACTGTAGAACTACATAGATGTTTTGGTTCTAACAATGGAGATTTTGAAACAATAGATCTAGTATGGAGCCTGACATTTGGAGATATAAACTCTCTTGGTGCTGGCGATGTGCTGCTACTCCTTCAGTGTCTATTTTTTATATTTCTGGAACTCCTTTAAATATATGTGGTAGCTTTTCCTTTTATCTTTCATATCTATTCACTTTGACCTTTTCTTCTTCAAATCTCTGTGCTGAGTTCTGGGAAATTTATATTTCAATGTTCTAAATTTTCTTTCAGTTGTACTTAGTCTACTAATTAGCTCATATATTGACTCTTTATTTTGATGACATTAGTTTTTATACTCTCTTGGTGCCTGATTCTCTGTCTTGTTTCGTGGATGCTAAATTTGACTTTGTTTTTATATTTTTAAAATTATTTTTTATCAAATACAATATGAAATTGTGGATCAAATGAATCATTTTAAAGATGAAATAAGTCTACAAGGCTTACAAATAAAACTAGTAGTCCCCTGGTTCTGCTTCTTAGTGGCAACCATTTTCCAATCTTCTAGATGTTTCTGTTATTTACATTCACATTTCTAAATAACATGTTTATATTGCTACTTAATTATATTATTCTATGCACCCTTTCTTCCATGGAATATGAGGAAGATGATGATTCTCTTTTCTTATTCCTTTCATCTTACTTACTTACTTACAACACACCACGAAAATATAGAGATTATTCATTTCTGAGTCATGTACTATGTCTGTTGCCTCATTTTACAACTTTTATTAAATGCCCCTTTTTTCTTTGGTTATTTTTCTACATACTTATCTCAAATTTATCATTATATTTATCATTATCCAAGTTCATCCCTGAACTCTTAGTAATTCAATGATAATAGATCAAGAATCTGTTTTGGAGATACTCCTTCTAAATCCTGCTGTTCCAATGTGGAGTTGATTTCCCTTGAGCATTGCTACACAACCGTCCTCCCATGACTTCTCTACTACGTTTATTCTCCTATTTCCTGGATCCACAGTGTTCTTTTCCTGATTTACTTTTTTGTTTCACTGGATTACATCCTCTAGTACAGTGGTTCGCAACCTTCCTAATGCCACGACCCTTTAATACAGTTCCTCATGTGGTGGTCACCCCCAACCATAAAATTATTGGTAGCTGCTCTCTACACACGTGTGACTGGTCCACATAAGCACATTATGTGTTTTCGATGGTCTTAGGTGACCCCTGTGAAAGGGTCGTTCGACCCCCAAAGGGGTCGCGACCCACAGGTTGAGAACCGCTGCTCTAGTAGCTTTCTGAGAGGGTACATACAAAGTAAAAGTTTTGAAAATGTATATGTTTGTAAATATATTCTAGGCTTACATTCGTGTATCAAATTCTAAATTTGAGATAATTTCCCTTATAATTTGAAGGCAATAACCTACCTTCAGGGAAAATTCTGAAGATTAAGACAATTGTGTATTCCTCAGAGGGCCAGAATAGAAAGAAGTTGGGCAAACGTTACAGGTGATGGCTGTGAAAGTGACAGGAGGAAGGGCAGATTAATTCTAGGATTCCTTGGTTGAAATATGCTTTACTCACAGGCTTTCTCTTTTTCCTTTATCTTTTAATTCTCCTTTTTCTCAAATTTCAAGTAATAAAACTATTCAGAGAGGAGATTGTAGAGCCTGACTGTCTTTTTTTGAATCCTGGCTTTGATGCATTTTTAGGTATATGAACTTGCATATTATAATAATTGCAGCAGTGTGATACTGGTACAAGCATAGACAAATGGATGATTCGAACAGAAGACACTCCGAAACAGACTCACTTAAATAATTTGTGGCAAAAGTAATACTGCAATTCAGTACTTAACTTCTATGCATCTCAGTTTCTTCATATGCAGAATAGGGATAACTGTATCCCTGTGCTAGTGCTGTGAGGATTAACTGACTCAATACAAAAGTGCTCAGATTAGGGCTTGGAATCTAACAAATGCTTAATAAGTTATAGCTATTATTTCTGTTATCTTAATTTCAACAAAATTTTCTCTGGTCTCAAGGCTTGATTGACTTCCTCTGAAATTTCATTCTTATTCTGCACCCTTGTTTGTTTTGTTTGTTTGTTTGTTTGAGACTTAATTATTCATGATCTTACTCTGGAACCAAATTGTGTGCATTACTGGTGTATTTCTAGCCATTGTAAGCTATTTGAGGATAGAGACCACATAGAATGCATGTAGTTGCTTCTCTAGTTCTCAGGGCACCCAGAAGAGTGTTGGGGTCAAGATTAGTCTGTGCTCATCAGCTGATTGGGCAATAGCTTGCTATACATGTTAGGTGAGACTTGTCAGGTGATCAGCTTTTAGCTCTGTAAGACATCAGGTCAGAGCAGTTCTATATTTTGCAGCTTTAATTGGTATTAGAAACCTTTGCTATTTTTATATTTTAGTAAACAGCCCTAGAATTTAAGAGTTCTTAGAGATTATACCTGACAGAATCCACCCAGAAGTAATGTACTGTGAGGAAATGTAAAAGCTTGTGGTTGTTGACCTCCTTCTCACCTCTAGGGACTTTAAGGAAGACAGGAAGGAGTTTATGCTTTTCCTCACTCATGAATAAGTAAAAATTTCTCATCCATGTTGGTCTTTTGGGCCTGTATATGTATTTTATGTGCCAACCTTAAATGACAGGGTTTAAAGGTCCTTCTGCTTTCCCAAGAAAGGACTCCAGGTCTGCCAGTTGCCTGGAAGGTGGCATATTGCCCTTCTTACTGTATCGAATTAGTCTCATGGCACTTTCTTTCCCAAGAGGCAGCCAAAAACTGCCATGTTGAAATGGTCATTTGTGAATACAGTAATTCTCAGGAGACATAAATTCATACCCTGTTCTCACTATGCACTTTATTAACTGTTAGAGTCATTCTACTTCCAGGCCTGGCGGGACCTGACGTGGTGCCCAGTGCTAACAACTGTCTTTAGAGGCTGCTGAATCAGGTCATAAACACTATTTACATTAGTAGAAACATGTACTTGTAGCATTTCCCCCACCCTCCCTTCTGCTCGACGTCGTGTGCACTGGCAGTTCATCCTGAGTTCGTTGTTACTCTACACTTTGCCCACTTTTCTGTTCACATGTGGATAAATTCATTTGCTTAAACTTTTTTTTCATAATCTAGTCACTCTTGTATTCTGGCCTCCAGTCTTCAAATAATACAAGCCTTCCCGATGATATGTTCTAAGGTTCTTTTTTCCTTCTTTATTTTGAACTGGGGCCAACCCCCTTTCCCTCAAGCCCTCTGGGTTATGATGCAAACCACCAGGAAGTTAGACCATTGTTTAATGTGCACCAGCAGAAGCTTCACTATAGCAGGGCCTATCACAGGCATAATAAAACCAGGGAATGCTCTTCAGTGCGATGGCGGACTTGATCTTCACTTCCCAGGTGGCTGGGGATATTCAATCTCCACGTCACATCAGAGATGTGTGACAATAAACATTAGAGAGGCAGCTCATCTTTGTTTTACCCCAGTTTTACTTAAGAGGGAGACTGGATAGTTGAAAAAGAGATTATTCCCATTGTTTCAAGATGCAAAGCCTACCCTGTTAAAGGGTGTATTTGACGAGAAATCTGGGAAAGGAACAATAAGGTGCAAGGGCTGGTCTGATGGTGACTGGCTTTCTACCAAAACTGTATGGTAATATGTGATGGATATAATTCAGGAAGTTTCCAAGTAGCTGTAGGACAGGGCTTGATTTTGGTTTAAGCGGATGGATGAATAGTCGCTCATTCAACACTGTGGTTAAGTGATGAAGTCAGAGTAATGATGGTGAGGATTTTAGCTGAAAGAGTCTGTCTACAAAGAGTACATGGCAGAAAGATATAAAAACTCACACTTTCTTGACCTTCAGGTAGGGGTAAGGTGCACTAAAGGAAGATTGTAGATTATGCATTTAATTTTTTTTCCTCAAAGTCTCATTTTACACATTCTTTTTAGCTATGCATTTTATGCTCTATGCCCTTAAAACTGACCATAGTATTACATTGAATATGAGAACTCGGTTTAAGCTCATGCAATACTGCCAACAAGAGGTAGTGAAAAGCCACTTAGAAGCAGTTTTGAGTCATGCTTAAATGAACAGGATTTGGAAGTAGAGCCATGCTATTCCTTTGCAATAGGAACTTGAGCAAGTTCTCTATAAAACTCAATTTCTTTATTTGTGAAATTTGGATAATAGTGATACTTACATGATACAATTAGTGTGATGATTAAATGAAATAATGCATGATAGTTCATTACAGTGCCTGGAACATGGTAAGTTTTTGATAAATATTGGCTATTATTTGTTGTCTTATGAATCTCTTAGCAAGAGAGTAACATCCTAGTCTACCTTATTCGTCGCCTCTAAGTTCTTTGAATATTTCATTGTTGAGAAAAAAAGTTAGTAGAGGAGTTCCCTGGTGGTGTAGTGGCTTAAGGCTTCGGCGCTGGCACTGTCAACGCTGCGGCCTGGGTTCGATTCCCAGCCAGGGAACTACCCACATACAGAAAAAAAAAAAGACAAAAAAAAAAAAAGAAAAAGAAAAAAAGTTAGTAGAATAGTGTCATTAACCATTACTTTTATTTTGTACTGATGAAAATATTGAACATTCTATTGGCTTGTTTGATAATTTCTTCTCTAGACACTGCTAGAGAAACAATGACCTGTAGTTTACTTTTTACATCCATTTAAGTCTTTTGATTATAGCAACATGTGAATCCC
This sequence comes from Lyroderma lyra, assembly GCA_004026885.1. Lineage (NCBI taxonomy): Eukaryota > Metazoa > Chordata > Mammalia > Chiroptera > Megadermatidae > Lyroderma > Lyroderma lyra. The sequence continues at coordinate 191,277 of PVJL010002122.1, read as the reverse complement.
ATTAAGCTCAGTTGACAGCAAAAGATGGTTCCCAGTGCTTTAGAAGAGAAAGTTAATGTGTGGGGTACTCTCTTTTTTAATGTGATGGCTTCTATAACCAAAAAGGGAGAGACTCTTACCTCACCATAATGAGGATAACAGACAGAATGTTTAAAGGTCAACGTTAACTGTAGCACTGTTGTATGATGGGCTGTGGTTAGGACTTTTATAAATGAGAAAGGATTGATTGAGTGACATACATGGATTCAAATATCAAATAGGAAAACCTGGGGCATTTTCTTCTGGCTCTACTACCTTCCCCAGGCCTCAACATTTGTGGACACCTTTAATGTGCATAAAGGGTAAAGAAGGAGAATCTAATTTTTTTTTTTTTTTACTTTATTTTGTTACTGCTTCTTTACTACAAACTCTTACCCATGAAGCTATTGTGTCCCTGAAATAAGTTTTACTCCATCAAAATGGAACCTTCTCTTCAGAAGGTCTCTGATCCCAGATGTCCTGTTTAAAATGGGACCTCTGGTCAGCCTATCTCTGATGGCTCTTCTTGCTTTGAATATTCAGTGCAAAGAAGCCCTTACAATTTTTACAACAATATTTTCTCCCCTCTGGAACTACTTGAGTGAATGCAATATGTAATTTTTCAGAAATCAAAAGTTTCTCATTAAAATCTTTACTTGAACTTCATAAACAGATTAATAAAATTTCCCAGTTAAGTATGAAACTAATAGTCCATTAAGAATAAGGAATGATTGACCTGTGTTTTTACTAACCTTTGGCTGTAAGTGACCTTAAAACAAACATCTAGAACATTCAAAATCACCAAGCATGACTGCCCAGGGCTCCTCCTAACCTAACTTTTCATTTGTTCTTTTATTAAATCTTTTATTAAATCTCCAGTGGAAGAGATTGTGTCAGAGTCTCCTTTCCTAGTTGGTTCCAGCATCTTATAATGCACACGATACTTAGAAAGAGAACTAAGTAGTATTTGTATAAATGTAAATTTTGTTTTTTTGATATTTGCTTGGATTGAAGTCTTTTCATATTCTGTGGGCTGCCTTATTCATGCACTGGTTGTTAATTAAGATGCAGATAGCTGACATTGTGCATGATGTCATTGTATACAACAAAAGTTGTGTCCATTTTTAAGGTCGAAATGTTATGCCACCCTTCTATACACACACACACACACACACACACACACACACACACATTATTTAAGAAAATCCATGGTGGAAAATAGCTATTATGAGTGTAGTAAAGGTTTGTTTGAATGTGTACTTTATTAAATACAATAGCATCTTTATACATATGAAAAGTAGTAATGCATATGTGAGAGAAATTTTTCAGTCTAGAAAATGAAGAAATGTGTCCTAATTAACATTCTGAGTCAGTGAGAATATTGGTGGTGTTTTACTCATAAAAATTCTTTGTTCATTATGCATATTTTTGGATCTAATTTAAGACAAAAGTGACAAAGGTTGATAACACATTTAATTTTTTCCACTCCCCTTGTCTGTAGTTCATAAAAAGAGTCTTGCTGGGACAGTAATCACAAAGATGATAAAGTATAATAAATTTAGAGACTTCAAAATATGTTCTAAGTCTCAGATCATGCTGCCTAAGATTAAATCAGAAAATGTAAAAACAGCAAAGGGTTCATACTCTCAATTTTTTTTCTGTGCAAACCTCTTTATAAAGCACCATTTCCTAGTTCATGAGTCTTCTTTACCTTAAAAAACTTTTGTTTTCTATAGCACATACTCCATGGAGGAATACTTAAAAATAAAATCGTCCATTAACAGAAACATATTGCGGACTGTCTGCCATGTGGTGGGAAGAAATCATTGGTTTCTTTCATCCATTTACCACGTGTTATCTATAGGTGAGTAGTGAATGTCAATTCCCATGGGTACAGAAAGCAACTCTTATATTGCTGAAGTGCATTTAGACTTAGAAAGTTGACCCAGGTTCTATAGCAATAGTTTGAACTTTGATAGATGTTTTTCCTTTGGCTCGCATAAAATCATTGTTTTTTTTCAGTCATTTTTACATTTATGAACGACAAGCTGATTTGTATCTTTTGGGGGTTGGTCAAGATATTTTTGCCCATATGAAGAACCGATGGAATAATTATGCATATTGTTCAGTGTGTTTGTTAGACTGCAGAGAGTAGGAATGAGGGCTTAGAACACTGGAAATTCATGTACTAAAAGTGCCAAGAGCTTGCTTGTCTTGATGTGGCACTGAGAGAGGGAGGGCATTCCCCTTTCAGACCCTGCCTTTTGCATACAGAGATGGAGATTCAATTTGACAATACAGTGAAATCTCAGCTAGGTTACTTTGTAGAATGACTATTTTGGGCTACTGATATCTCTTTTATTATAAAGGTCACACTGGGGTATGTATGTATTTTTAAAATAAATGTTTTTAAAGGACTATTTCCCTTCCTGTGGAAACCATTCTGCTATTAGCAGTATTTTCTTGGGGAAGATTGATAATCACAACTCTCTAGTATCAGCTTTAATAGAAAAGCTATCGAAAATGGTTTTCTTGGTAGACAAGATGGCGGAGGCAGTAGCGGTGCTGGCGGCGGCCCCAGCTGCGGGACAGGCGGTGGCCGCAGCCAATTGTTGGATAAGTGGAAGATCGATGATAAGCCTGTAAAAATTGACAAATGGATGGATCAGCTGTGAAAAATTCTTTGAATGATTCTGCCGAAAAGGTACTTCTGGAAAAGTACACGTATGTGGAGAATTTTGGTCTAATTGACGGCCGCCTCACCATCTGTCCATCTCCTGTCTCTTTGCCATAGTGGCTGTGATTTGGGATTATATGCACCCCGTTCCGGAGTCCAAGCCTGTTTTGGCTGTGTGCGTCATGGCCTACTTTGTGATGGTGGGGATCCTGACCATTTGTACCTCATATAAGGAGAAGAGCATCTTTCTCGTGGCCCACAGGGAAGATCCTGCAGGGATGGGTCCTGATGATATTTGGCAACTGTCCTCCAGTCTCAAAAAGTTCAATGACAAATGTACTCTGAAGCTGACCTTCATCAGTGGGAGAACAAAGCAACAGCGGGAAGCTGAGTTCACCAAGTCCATAGCCAAGTTTTTTGACCACAGCGGGACATGGATGCATATGAGCCTGAAATATCCAGGCTCCGTGACAGTCTCGCCACAGAAAGAAAAATGAAATAGCCAATTCTAAAAGCAGCCATCTTTCTGCAGGATCATGCAGAATTACGGGGTGAGGGTGAAAGAAACAGAGAACTTAAAATGGATAAAGTAAGAAATGTTAAAAAGTCCCTGTGTTTAGTCCATTCTGGATAAATAGGATTTTCTAGCTGTAGTCTCTCTGGTCTGCTGATTGTGTTTGGGTTTTTTTTGTTTTGTTTTGTTTTGCTTTTTGCTTTTCTGGAGAAGCATTTTTGCTAAAAGCTGCACAGACTTTCTCCTAACTTGGCAATATTCATACAGTATAGCTTTGTGCCATAGAGCATTTGAAGACTCAGTTTTTAAAATTGCTAATTTGTTGCTGACTTTGTTGTGTTAAGTCCTGTTTCAACATCTTTTTTCTTAATTCAGGATACAACTTCTTGTGTACATCTTCACACACCATTTTTGCAGGTGTGTATATTTTCTGACTTGGAGAGAATTGGGGAAAAAAACACAGCTTTTTAATTCATGTAAAACAGACCTCACTGTTACATTTTGTGCTCTTAACCAATTCAAGAAGCCAATGACATTTTTAGTTTTATATAGTCAGTGTTTTTCACTCGTATATCCTTGTTGATTTATGTCCTTTATTAACTGCCATTTTCTAATTTTTTTCAATAAAAGAAAAGATGTGAAAAAAATGGTTTTATTAAGCATGAGTCCCAGACCTTTCTTGGGCACTTACTGTGTTCAGGGCATTGTAGTTGACGGTGACTATACAAACATCCGTGCTGTGATGAATGGGAAGTTTAATGAACGGGCTCTTTTGCACCCTCCCAGTTTAGCTGGCAATCCTACCCCACCGAGCGGTTGTACCTTGGTCACCTGCTACTTCAGTGTTGTAAACACCACATGCCAAAGTTAGCTTCTAACTTTAAAAAGGTCCCAGCTAGAGTGAAAAAGAGACATTTGAGAAGAAGATGCCAACAGACAAAACAGCTTTCTACCCTACCTCCAGACCAGGTAAAAAACCTTTGAACTGGCGAAGGAAAGGAGGTTTGGAAAGGAAGGGGAAGATTAGGCACAGGCTTGTTGCCCCGTGCTGTGTCTCACCCCGGTGGGCTGAGGTGGGCAGAGGACACAATGGCATTCCCTTAGACTTGTGCTCTATCTTCTCTTTTGGAAACTTTGAAGAAACTGGTCTCACACATGTCTCTTGTGCTATCTCTGTACAGATGAGTGGGACAGACATGGTGACCTGTATGTGGCCTAATCACTGTTGTAGCACGGTGGGTTTTGCAGAGGAATGAGAGGTTACTGTGGCCTGGGTTGATTGGAGAGTTTCTTTTCCTGCCTTAGTAAGTTTAGTGTGTGGAACATAATATTATGTTGGCTAGTTAGAATTAATAAAGTGTTAATTATTCCCACAATATGAGAATTAATAGCCTTGGCTTCTCTCTGTTTTGCCCGTAGAAGTAATAAAATACTATTTCTTATTGACTGGAGAATAGGTAGAATAAGCATCATTTTTTCTTGATTTTGGATACTTTTTGTTTCTTTAATTATGAAACTACTCCAGACCTGATGATTAATAATATTTTTCTTCTAAAAAAAAACAAAAACAAAAACGAATACTGAGGTAGCAAGAGTCCAGATCAATTGCTGTCTATCCAGTATGTAATATAGAAAAGCAACAATAGCCTCTAATAGAACAATTTCTAGCCCTTGCATTTTGGAAATAAACATGAGTTCTAATAACCACTCAGATCAGAGGACACACATATCCCTTGAGGGTTTTCCCCCCATAACTCACATTCCTTTCACATGTTTCTTGGTGCCCCAAGACATAAAACCATCACTAAAATGGTACAAAAATCACAAATTTTGCTTGCCCCAGAAAATCTCCAGGTAAGAGCCTCTTTATACCCAATTTCCATTCTGAGAGTGAATTACTAAACCAGTGGAACTCCTCCAGTACAAGCCAGTGCAACTCCTCCCTCACTTTTTATTCAATGCAATTTGACCTCACAAAGACTCACAAAAACAATGTTAAAATTATCATTGAATTAACTGTAAAATGTACCATGTGAATTGGAAATAATGACTTTCACGCTTGTAAAAAACCCTTGGGATATGTTGCTTAGATTTAATTACTGATCTTTTATATTGAACTTTTGTCCTGTAAAACCTATCAATTTTATAGTAGATTTGGAGGATACTATAGAATTGTATAATTAAAATTTGAATTCAGAATTTACATTATATAATTATTTATAATGATCTGTGGTTCTTTTGTCCTTTTAAAGGGAAATGGCATTTTTGACAATTCTATTCCTGGCAAAGTAGGAGACTGAGGTGTGACCTTTTCCCTTAAATAAGAAATTACGTAACTACTTAATAGTTGCCAATTTACCATCCAGAGTCCACACGAAATTAAAAGACACCCGATCCTCAGCTGTGGCATGTGACTCCAAGCTCTGCTCTTCTTTTCCCAGTTCAGTAATGAATGACCGTTTCCATCCTAGTGACTGTGACTATCAGTCTGATGGACAGAAAAACAGAGCACTAAGTGTAGCCCTCTTCATTCTGAACTGGTTAGCTCCACCCAGTTTTGTTCCCACCCCACCGAGCTGAGTTCTCGGGCAGCCCAGGCTTTCATGTTGCTTCATCCTACTTTGCTCCTGCATATAGATGGACCATTTGTATTAATTTCCCTCTGTGAGCTTTTTTAGTCTTGAGTGAGATTCCAGTGGGTTCTGGAGGAAAGGAGGGCCACGGAAGGCTAAAAACCTTCTTGCAGACATGGATTGCTTTCCCTTTCTCCATGGAGAGACAAGGCTATCCCTTGGTGAGTGGTAAAACAATGTGAAAGTTCCACCCAGACCTGCTTATGAGGAGAGAAATTGGTTTTCGTTCCAGTACATAGCAAGCTTTTAGAGCCGAGTAAAAAATAAAAGTACGTCGCATTTCCTGACATTCTAAACACCCCTTTCATGTGTGGCTCATCGCCGGTGCTCAGGCGGGGTGGGGGGCCGTATGGACACGCTGGGGAGCGTCAGGCTCGGAATCACTGGCCGTTCTCTTCAATTCCACAGATGGTTTGGACCGGGAGGCTGCATTTTAAGGCATTTAGAAAATACCCACTGTCAACTTCTCGTGATAGTCCCCCACGAAGAATTTGAATTCCACCTTTACTTTTTGGATATTTTAAGTGCCTGATACACTTCCCTCCTCATGTTTGCTCCCAGCTCTCCATATCACCCCCTGTCTTCCCACAGCAAGACATCTACTTTGCTGGATGTGAATGATTTGAACTTGTCGTCCGTGTGACGTTATCCCTGGAGCATTTGTCCTGTGTCTGTGCCTCGTGAGGTCTCCTACACTTTTTAGGATAAAGAAAAGGGTGAGAGGTGTGGAGCCTGTGACTGGCTGCTCTTTAGCAATTCAGCTTTATGAACTAGATTCGTGGGAATTTAAGAACCTGTTCTTTGGCAATCACCTAGCTGCCTAACTATATACTCCGGGAGATTCTTACTGGAAATGAGCACTGAGCACAGAAAACATCCCTAATTAGTGATGCAGCCTGACTCTGCAGCCAGCCAAGATATGACACAGAAAGATTCGCAAAGGTCATAAGGCCTATGAAGTAAATTCTCTAAGTATCTTTAAAAAACTTACAGGGATTGGGTGTGCATGAAACTTATGTACCTATGTATCACATATATGTAAATAGCATATGTACAGAATATACTACTATAATTTATATGTGTATATACTGTATATGCTATCTATGTGTTATCTATACTATCTACGTAATATATTTACTACATTTGTATATACTCTATAGATGTATAAATATATAAGATGTATAAATATTTACACATAGATGGTATTTACTGTATATAGTGCAGTATGTGTGTGTGTGTATATATGTGTGTGTGGAGATTATATTATATATATAATTTTCTTCTAGTGTCTCTAAGGAAATGATTATCTTTTCTCAGGCCAGCCTTGAATGTAGGGGTAGTAAATTGTCACTTTAATGGGATGATTGATGAACTTGTGTGAGCCTATAAACATCTCCTGCAGACCCATCATGGAACCTCAAATTCTATCAGTTGGGTTTCATTCCTTTAGGTACTGAAGACCTTTCAACATTCTTAAGTGCCAATTAAAATTTCACTGTTTCTGGGATCACTATCAGCTATAACCTGCTTGAAATGACAGGGGAAAGAGAGGAGGGGTGTCAGGTGACAATTAGATGATAGTGAAATCCTGGCAAAAGGAGCCTAGGGTAGGTACCTGCGCTTAGTAGTCAGACAGCTGAGGGTAGGGGTTGGAGCTCACAGCCCAAAAAGGCAGGAAATGTCAGAGACCAGTTCACCTCCTCAGTTTTGCAGAAGTCTGGCCCAGCTCCTCTTTTGTGTGTAATGGTGTTCACTCTGTCAGACAAGTACTCTGAAGGGAGGCAGAGAATGAACTTTTCTCTCCAAGTTAACAGCCAGAACCTTCACACACCTAAATAAACAGCCTGCTATGCCAAACGTCACATTAGTTCATAGGGGGATGTCCGCGGAAGAGCTAAAGCATTGCTTTGAAAGATTTCCTGTTGGAGAGTTCTGACAGAGGAGCTGGAGGAACAGTTTTTACTGGACTGGGCCAATACATGCTCTTCAGTGTTTGTCCCAATGGCTCTGTGGAAGTTGTAATTCTTCACATACAAGCAATTTAATGTGTTTTCTTGAAAGTAAAATGCTAGGACATGGGCCAAGAAAGTCAGAATTTTCCCTCATGTATTGGGATTTTTGGTGGTTGGGTTAGTGACAAAATCTTTAGTTACTTCTTTTAGTCTCAGTCTGTGCCTCATTTTTAGCCTTTTATGATGACTCAGTTCTTTTGCCAGCAAAGTTTCCCAATTATATCTTTCTCTTAACATTATTGATGAATACCAGGCTAACTCCTTCTCTTGACCAGTCTCATCCTACACTTGCTTTTTCGTGCTGTCAGTTGTCCTTGTAATTTCTAGGTTCCAGAATTACTGTCTCCTTAAAAAAAAAAAATTCCTGTTGGCATAATACATTGACCAAACTTAAGTAGTAGAAGTCAAAAAGTAATGAAGATAATAGTAAGAACCTATTGTGTCAGGCACTATGTAGGGTTATTTACACACTGGATTTCATTTAATCCTTAAAGCAGTGTTTTAAAATAGATAATATTATAACAATTTTTATATGCATGCAAATTATAGCTAAGAGAAGTTAAGTAACTTTCTCAAACTTACGCAGTGAGAAACTGAGATTCAAACCTAGGTATTGCTTGAGGCTAAAGTAAGTTTTGAATTATAGTCTTGGCTCTACCTACTTGCTACATATTGTTAGTTTCTAATGTTTTCATTTTCTCTTGTATAATCATGCATGGAAAAAACATACATTTTTCATGTGCCTAATACTGTAATATTTTCACATGGTCAGTAATAAATAGGCACAAAACAAGTCAGATAAGATGATTGTAAAATATACCTTAGCTCAGTCATTTTCAAATGACGATCACCAGAGCACAGTGGGACCTAGGGCCACTGGGGGTGGGGTGGGCTGGAGTTTTTGAAGGAGGCTTAGTTGGGAGAGCTCTGAGCTCTGTTCTCAACAGCTGTACTTTTATCTGTTTTGTGTCTCAAGTTTCCAAGTCATTTTTTTTTTTTTTTCAAATCAAAGAGTCCATTGCTTTACCTAAAAACCAAGAAGTTTCTGAGTCCTGATTTGTTATCATGTTGGAGAGATTTATATTGGGACATTGGGATGTCAGAGTTAGAACCACAAGGTTGACTGGACTTTCTGGCACTTCTGAGGAAAAAAGGAACCGTGTGTTTTATACAGTCTCAATTATTTTATTTAGAAACGAACAGGGGATGGGGAGAAGGGAGGAAGGGACCAAGGAGGGAAGGAAGGGTGGGCAAAGCAGACAAACCTGTGGGCTTCATATGGCAAGGCAGACTTCTTGGCCTTAATTGCAGGAGGAACTTGTGTTTCTCATATGAGGGGCAGAATGGACCGTGATGGCTTCAATCAATTGTGGTTTTACATGAGATGTTCTTTGATGGATTTTTCTTTTAAAAATCTTTAATGTAAGCTAAAGCCATAATGTCATTGAAGAACATTCTAGGGAGAGTACAACAAAGTAAGGTTTGTAAATGGGCATACCGACCTGCCTAGCCTACCTCACAAGATTGTGGCCTGAAGCTCAATGAGTGAATGTGTGAGAATGTTTGGAAGCGTGTCAGAATTACCTAACATTTAGATCATTACATCATTCATTACTTCACACGTATTTCTAAGTTTCTGCTCTGTGCTTGGTATTGTTCTAGGTGCTGGGGATGCTCAATGCCAACCATTATTGGTTAGATTTTATTTGTGTACCCATCTTTTGCAAATTTTATACCTCTTAGTTATCTCATTACTTTGAAAGATAAGACTTACTACACAAATAAATTTAGTGGGGCTTGATGCTGATATCTTCGGCTGCTCTCAGAACATGGAATCATTGAGTCTTCAAGCTGGGAAGTATTTCTAGAGGTTATCCCGTTCATCCTGTCAATACAGAATCCCTCCGTGTCACAGAGTCCCTGAGGAAGGGCACCAGAAGTTCTTTAGGTGTTTCTAATTCACAGGTAGCCCTGTCTATTAGACAATTTTCTATTTTAAAAAGTTTCTTCTTTATGTTGAACAGTCAGGAAGGTTGAAGAGACGGCTATTAGAAAATCCTCTCTGTCTTACGTGAATCACTTTGTTCTTTAAATTTGTTCTCACTGGCAGTCATTCTGCCATCAGAAGCATGATAGAAAGAATCTTGCCACCTTTTCATTTGACAGTCTTTGAATCGAAAGATGTCTGTTACATCTTCCCTGAAATTATTTTTTATAGGCTAAACATTCCTACTTCTCTCATTCTTTATTTGAGATAATCTCCAGACATCGTCTTGGTTGCCTTTGTCTGGATACATTGTATTGACGGCATCCCATTTATATTATAATACATCATTCAGGAGTGAACACAATGTCCCAGAGCTGGCCTGACTGGTACATTGGATTTCTTCTGGAGAATTTATTCTACATTCTCATTTTTTTTTTGCTTCAAATCAATTTATAATTAAAATATGTGTTTGCGAGTAACCACTAATCACATGTTGTATTTCAAATTATTTGCCCGTGTCAGTGTACAAACATGTTATACCTAAAAATGATATGTCACATGAGGACTGCTCAGATGAGGTCACAGACACAGGACTGTTCATAAGTCTATGCAAAATGAGGTGTTATAACTAAGGACCTCAGATTTAGAAGTCAGTTCTAAAGTCATTGTTGAAATACCCTTGGATTCATAGAACTTACTTGTATGTCATTTTATTTAAGCAATTTTTTTTCAATTCAATTCTTTCTTTAACTTTTATTTTTATTTTTCTTGGAATAAGTTGGAGCGATGTGTTTTGGTAAGGAATTCAGAGAGTAGCTCCTGAGCACTAATACATGGTATAGCTGAGCACGTCAGTTGATACAGAGATCTGGGGTACTCCAGCATCAAGGGCTCTTATGGAGGCAGGGTGGCCTTGGGTGACATTGGGACTTTGTCTTTGTTGCTTTCATTAAAATATTCTTTCCAAAAGATGCTGATGTGGGGGAAGGAGACAGAACCCTGATCTGGGAGGTTAGAGGGATGTGGTAAATGTGTGAACTTAAGTGTTTACCTGTTTGCACTGAGCTGCCAGTGTGGCTTGTGAGGAGCTTTTGGTTTCTGGAAGTAAAATCAGAAGCAGAGAAGCCGGGGAGAGGGTGATCTGGAGTTCATTGTTTGGAGGAACAGAAGGACAAGAGAAGAGAAAACAGAAGCTCCATGTGAGGGGAGAGCACCTTTCTGTTCTAGAAGTTTCTGTTCTGCCAGCCTCAATGCAGTAGCGTTTATTCCAGGCTTATTTCTTATGGTGTCAAGATGGTTTCAATGGTTCCAGACACCACTTCCTCACTACACCTGTGTACAAATACAGGAATGCAGGAAGGTGTAAAAAAGTGGTCCTAACCCACCCTGTTTCTCTTATTGGGGGTGAAAATCTTCTCCAGAAACGCCATTACACTTCCCTTCTATATCGGTTGAATTCCCACTTTTAAATACAATGCAGTGAGAATGATCAAGATCGGCATGAACCAATCATGGTTCATCTTTTTGAAAATGGGGGAGGAGCTCACCTGTCCTGAGCACATGGCTGCCCATTTTGACCAAATCAGAAAGGAAAACAAAATAGGAGGGAAGTTATTTGATAGGCAATATTAATAACAGCTGTCACAAATGACAACTTCAGCTGGAGATCTCACTAGAGAAAAATATGCTTTTGCTGTTGTTTTTGTTTCTACTCAAAGACTTGTAATAAGGGAATGAATACTGTATAGGGATTTACTTATATATTTATTTTTGTTTGTGCTTACTTAGGTAGTATGATACTGAATTTGTCTTTGTTAACCGCCTTGACCATAGGTTATCCTACAAATTCAGCTTGTTAATATGAATTCTAATCCTTGGCGATGCTATATTAGTTTTCCTAATTAAATTCATTATTTTATGTATAGAGAGATTCTTTATTGGGCTAAAAAAATGGCTTTATTTTCTGATTATGATATAGTCTTCACAAAGCAAACTACTGCCAAAATCTTTCAAGAAGTTTGGCAAACTATAAAATAAAAATCCTAAGCCTGTAGTTTCATACTGTAATATAATTGATCAGAGTAACATAATGTAGCAGCATTGGTTTGGAAGACAAGAGTACTGGCTATACGACTGGCCCTTCTACAAACTAGCTTGTAGACTTGGTTCAGTTACTTCACTTCTCTCAATCTCAATTTCATTATCATGTAGATATCTTCCCTTGAGGGAGTTGTATTAGATCAGTGTTTCCTAGGCTGGGTTCCATGAAAAACTAGCTTTCTGAGAAAGATTTATTAATAAATGAAAAGTGGGAAATTTAGTCAAATATATTTGGTAAATACTAAGTAAAACCAAGTGAATCATATCTCTTCACGGCAGGATTCTCAGAGCCCTTGACATGATGATATGCAGTATGAGTCTCTAGGAGGGCACTGGGATTTTTAATGCCATTTGACCAAGACTCTGATTCTTGTTTATTTCAGTTCGGTTTTTTGAAGAATCACAAGACATTGCTCTTTGGAGCCCAGTTATTGAAACATTGAATTGGGTAAGATTTGTCTGTGTAATTATGCAAAAGGAATATGTTCTTTGATCTCAGAGACTTTCATTGGGGATAACAGGTTGGAGGGATCTTGTAAGTTAATTATGGAATGTATATTGAAGGAGGAAAATCAGAACTAGAATCTGAAGAATAGATAGAATTTTGATAGCTGAAGCTGAGTGAAGACATTTATGGATAAAAGGAATCACATAAATAAAGACATGTTTAGAGGGAAAGTGCAGTAGGTTTTGGGAAATTATGAACTGTCAGATATGCCTGGACCTAAAATATACATTGAGATATAGCAAGGGAAACAAGATATAGCAAGGGATATGTGTGAGATTGTGGAAAGCCTTGAATATCAGCGTAGAGAGGGTGGGCTTTGTGTAGGCAAAGTAGAGCCATTTGAGAAGAAGAATGACAAAGTGATATAAAAGGCAGCTTAACAATGTGGAAGATGCAGGGAGTCCCCTGATGGTGTAGTGGCTTAAGGCTTTGTCTCTGGCGCTGTCAATGCTATGGCCTAGGTTCAATTCCCAGCCAGGGAGCTACCCACATACAAAAAAAAAAAAAGAAAAAAAAAAAGCAATGTGGAAGATGCATTAGATACAGCAGTGTCCAACCTTTTGGTTTCCCTGGGCCACATTGGAAGAATTGTCTTGGGTCACACATAGAATAAACTGATAGTAGATAAGCTAAAAAAAAAAAAAGGCCCCCGAAAATCCCATAATGTTTTAAGAATGTGTGTTGGGCCACATTCAAAGCCAGGTTGGACATGCCTGAATTAGAGTGTAGTGTGAAAGCAGGTGATTTTGTGATGTGTATTTGAACGTGAATGAGTATGGTGGCATTGGGATCGATCAGGCTATTTCTGAACACCAAGGACTCTAGAGTGTCTATTAACTATCCAGAACACCCTGGACACGTTGCTGCATATGGAGAGAGACAAAGATCCAGCAAGAGAAATTATTTAAGAGTAATAAAGAGTCTTAATGTTTCTCAGGGAAACAAGGATACAAAGAAGAGTGCTGGTTATTTGATTTGTTTGTTTACTTACTCATTTATGCATCAAGCAGTTATGATGGTCTACATTGTATAGGTAAATATATGTCCACGGATATTGTAGCCTTTCTCCTAATCCAATGCTTGTATATTCTTTTTGTTTGTTTTTTGTTTGTTTGTATATGGATAGTTCCCTGGCCGGGAATTGAACCCAGGCTGCAGCGCTGACAGCGCCAGTGATGAACCCTTAAGCCACTACACCCCCAGGGAACTCCCACCTTGTATATTCTTATAATTCATTCTTACTGATATGCAAGGAAGGTTTATTGCTCCATTGAAATAATTAAATTTTAAAAAACATTTCTTTCTTATCTTCTTTCATTCCTCCAGTTTGCTATAATGTTAGAGCTCACAATTTAAAAACCACACTTAGGAAATATTTAAAGCCCTATAATCTACTTGAAGGGCATGTAAAGATTCAAATGACAATGCATTAGAAGTACTTATTTGCATGAATGCTCAGTCTTTTGTTACTTTGCTATTCTTACTGCTACTATTATTGCTACTACTTTCTGTGGATTTGAGTGATATTCCAACACATTCACTTGTAATTCAATTTTCTGCAGTCTCACTGTGTAGAAATGGTCTGAGAGGGGCACAGTGTAGAGTGAATGAACTCCTGTACACAGCAGGCCTTGGCATTTGGGAGAGTCTGAGAAGTTCAAGGCTGTGGCTTTCTTGTGACCCATTGGAAGAAGAGGCCCTGAGAGTATGCTTGGGTGTGTGGTCATGAGCATGAGCACATGTGTGTTCATATGTGTGTTTTATGCAGTTTGGATTGAGACACTATTTACATATTATCCAGCTAATTTTGATATCCCAGGCCCCTTTTTCCTTAAAACCTTGGGTTTCTTAGTTATCTTGAAAGAAACTGTAGAAGTCATGCTGAAGGGGAGGAAAGAAGGCCACTTGAGTATCTTCCTGTTCTCCACCCCTTTGCTACCTGGCAACTTTGCCTCCTGTAACACTTGAACTCGGGACCCAGGATTTTTAAAGGTAGGAACACATTTCTAGAAAAATTTGGAGTCAGAGGAAAATATGTACCTTCAACACTACTTAGAAATCATAATTGTTATCATGTTTAGCATCAGAGATGTTGAAATCCCACATGATTCATGCCCTAGGATTTCCCCCTTGCTGCTTTTATGACTGTACAAACATTACAAACATTTCCTGGCTTGCTTGAATTCTCATCCAGCCCAGGAGGTTCCTATCAGAGCTGCCTGAGCAGACTATGTAACGAGGGGGATTTATGATGTTCTAATGATGGAGTTGCAGATTTCCTTATTAAGCACCAAGAACAAAAGAGAAACAAAGGGTGGGGCATAGATCATAACCACTGTTGACTGAAGTTTGTGCACTGGGCATGTGAAAGAGGAAGGAACACATATGCTCAAGCCTTATGCTTCCAGTAAACTTGTATGTGGATTGGGTGACTCTCTCCTATGGGAAGAAGACAATTTCTTCACCTTTGGCCTCTTCTTGGAACAAAACCTAGGAAATAATGTCACTCAAAAACTTTTTTATTACAATGCATTCATTTAGTCAACAAATATTTATTGAGCAACTCCTGTGTTCCTGGCACTGATCTGGGTTCTGAGTAGACAACAGTGACCAAAACAGACAAAAATCTCAGCTTTGGTGGAAATCGTGTTTACAGTGCCTGGGATGAGGACTCCAGGCATCCCAGTGTGCCCGGCAGAGGGCCTGGGGAGCCTGAGTAACGAGATGCCAGGTTCCTGCACTGCAGAGAGTTGTGGGGAGGTGAGGAGATGAGGGCATGAGGCATGGAGCCTGTGCAGGGCCTGTAGGTCTAGGGAGGGTTTGGACTTCTAATCCACGTGGCATAGGAAGCCACGTGGCAGAAGGTGACATGATCTGACTTCTGTTTAAGCAGAAACATTTGACTTCTCTGGTGAAATACACTGAAGGGGACAAGGACAAATTAGTAGGGTGACAAGTTAGTAAACTACCTGGGAATCTGAGCATTTGTCTTCAATTCCTTCTGGGTAGTTCTTTCTGACCAGATCTAAGTTGCCGACTCTCACTTATACATGCCCCGTATCTAGTCCATGGGAATCCTTCCTTCATCTTTGCTTCAGTAAACACAGCAAATGCAGCAGCTTCTCTCCCACCGCTAAAGCCTCCCTCAAACAACCTATCTTTGCTTGTTAGAATTTCCAGGCAGGAGTCAGACACTGAATCGCTGGGTCCCTCTCTAACAGAAGGAATGGATGGTAAGTTCTCTGAGTGCTTTCTTTGTCCACTGTCTCTCTTGACTGGAGTCAAGAAGGAAGAGCTGACTTCCCCCTTGGAAAGGAGTAGACTCATAGAACACCAAGAATTTTCTCCACAGAAATTTTCTTTAGAAAGTCTCTCTGAGTCATGTCCTTGAAGCCTTCTCATGAGACTTCCTCTTAGGAGCTAGTATTTCTCCCACATCTCTTTCATGGAGGAAAAGAGGTAGGAGAAAGTGCATTTTCTAAGGAAATCTTTCACCTGAACCCCATTCTTCCCCCATCTTTTATACCCTGGGTGTAAGGGGGAGAGTGCAGAGTTTTGTAACCATTTTTTCCCTGACTACCACCTTTGCAAATCTGCACCTTGGTCTGGCGCTTCACCCAGAAATGTCATAACTATTATATTTTGGTGACTTGTATGCAATATCCTGTTACAAAGAGAAGAGCTTTTTGCAATTAAGGAATTGTGTATTTCTTCCTTGATAATGACTATCAATAAGTGAGAATATGTTTGGCAAAGAGAAAAAAGAAAATTCAGGATGTATCATTGTGTCTTGGCATGGCAATATGCACACAGCAGATACTAAATATTTATTAAAAGGATTGAGTCTTGTGCTTTGAATGGAAACTGCAAAATAAATTCACATTAGGAAAGCAGATGATGGTTGAAATTAAGTCCACCCCGCACAAAGATAATGCAAATGAAGTAATTGTGCCCTCACTCTGCATCCGACTACCTCCCACGGTACTGCTTTTTAAAGGAGCGCCATGTAATTGGATAACAAGTGCTGTCATGTCGCCACCAGTCTTCGAATTTATAGAAAGAGAAGGAGAGTTTTCTGACTGAGGGAAGAAGGGCATAAGCCTTCGTGTTGGACAGTCACAGCTGGACTTGAGAAAAAGTATTTTAGAAATGATGATGCTAAATACTGGAACATTGCTTTAACATGACCTGTTCTGATGTGGGATTCACACTTAGACTCTGTACTGATTCTTATGAATAAATGTATCAGGGGGATTCTGTGTGCCAAGACATAAACTGGAAGACAGAGCATGCATCTGTGAAAGGCTACACAGTACAGGAAAGGCTGTGAAGCACTTCATAGTTCCCTGCCAGTGAGAGGTCTAGACAATGAGTTCTGTGAGAACAGAGCACGCAGCAGTCACTGTGGGACCGGAAGGAATGTACAGGCTTACTGGGAGAAGCCAGCTTTATCTTAGGCCTTACCATATGAAGTTTGGTACTCGTGTAGCGTATTTCATGTGGGTATGAAATACACAAATCACTGAATTACTTGGCACCTCAGATTTTCATCTATTCTTTATCACCTTCTTTCAAATAGAGAACTATAACACACATATAGGAAAGTACCTGACCCCAGCCAAAGATGACTGCAGAAAACAGTTTACACTGTGATTTATCTTTTTGCGGAGGGGAAAAATGTAAAATGTTCTGAAAATTCACTGCTGCCTTTACGGAAAGTGTTTCAGCAAAGGTTCTTGTACAGTTGAAGGAATAACAGTTTAATGAATAACTAAACTAAAATAAAGCCACATGTATAATTGTAATTACATGAAAGAACATAACAGTGCTCCAGAAGCCCTGTGGCTCTTCTCATGCACCCCTTCCCCTCACCCCCACCCCACTTTTTCCTCAAGTCAACCACTGTCCTGCATTTTACCTTGCTAATATCGCCTCCCACTTTGTGCCTGTTTTTATACCCTTCCAAAAAAATCAAATTTAGCAATCTTTTCCTTCATGATATGTGTGTGTGTGTGTGTGTGTTGCATGCACATACCAATACGTTTTGATTTTAAAATATTTTCATGATTTTCTGAATTCATTCATTAGTTCTAAAAGATTTTTGGTAGAGTCTGAGGGTTTTCTATATAAGATCATATCTGCAGAGATAATTTTACTTCTTTCTTTCTGATTTGGATGCCTTTTATTTCTTTTTCTTGTCTGATTGCTCTTGCTAGTACTTTCAGTGATATGTCAGATGAAAGTGGCAAAAGTGAGCATCTGGCCTTATATTAGGTCTTAGAGAAAAAACTTTCATTCTCCTCCACATTAATTATGATGGTAGCTGTGAACTTTTTTATGAATGGCCTTTGTTGTGTTGAGAAAATTTCCTTTCATACATATTTTGTTGAGAATATATTTTATGAATGGATGCTAAAATTTATCAGGTGCTTTTTCCACTTTTATTTAGATGACCATGAGGTTATTTATCTTTCATTCTGTTAATGTAGTATATCCCATTTGATTGATTTGCCTATGTTAAACCTTGCATTCTAGGGATAAATCCCACTTAGTCATGGTGTAAGCATCCTTCATATATTTTGAATAGTAGTGCTTTATCAAATATATATTATACATCTATTTTCTCTAAGTCTGTGGCTTGTCTTCTCATTTTCTTGATTCCTTAGCATATTAATCATAGTTATTTCAAATTCCCAGTCTGATGATAATTCTAACATCCCTTCCATACCTGGGTCTGGTTCTGATGCTTGCCCTTTCTCTTTAAATTATGTCTTTTGCCTTTTAGTATGCCTTGCAATTTTTTTTTGTTTTGTTTTGTTGTTGTTGAAAGATAGACATGATAACTGGGTAAAAAGGACTTTGGTCTATGGGCCTTATTTGAGTGGTTGTAAAGTATTGGTGTGTGGGAGTACTCTACAGTCCTTTGATTAGGTCTCAGTGTTTTAGTGAGCCTATGCCTCTGGGTTGTGACCTGTAAAAATGGTTCTCATGTTCCTTCTTCTCTCAAAGACTCTCTCTCTCTCTCTCTCTCTCTCTCTCAGGTGACACAGAGAGACTAGAAGAGGCTGCAGTTGTGTATTTTCCTTCCTCCACATCAAAGGCTGGAAGTGCTGAAGCTGGGTATTTCCCTTTGCCAGACCTGTTAGACTCTGGCCAAACAGCTTATTTTGTTAAGAACAGAGTTCTCTGGGTTTGTTTCAAATGGCTGCCTTGCCCCTCACCCTGATGGAAGCATGAGGGGATTTTTCCAGTCATCTCTGTGAGAACCTCACAGGGCTCCTGAAGGGAAGTGTAGGCGCTCCCCTACGACTGCCCCTCCTGGAATATTTAACTCCCAAACTTGTTCACACTGAGGTTCCAGCAATTCATCAATTACAGTCTAGACTGTCCTACCCTGGTACTGGTTCCACAGAGGTTCCTACGCCTGGGTTTCTGCTCCAATAAGTTGTGATTCTCTGTACCTGCCTGTCTGCCACTCAAAATTTTGGAGGCAATGGTGTATTGTGATCTTGATTCTCTAATGGATCTAAGAAAAGTTGTTGATTTTCACTTTGTTCGGCCTTTTTCTTCTTATGTAGATGGGAATGATGACTTCCAAGCTCCTCTTTTGCTGAGCTGGAAACTGCAAGTTTCTAAAGTCTTTTTTATAAAAAAATCAACTCTTCCATTTCTAGAATGCTATAAAATTTTATTTTAGCTAAGAACAATTCATTTTATTGAGGCCTTAAAAACAATGGAACAATAAGCATGTAATTAAATAAGAAGCAGAAGGTGATGTTCTGAAAAACGAAACAAAAAACCACACAGAGAACGGTTTGAAACACAGTGAGGGAAAACTTAAAAATACCTTCTTTTCAGGACATGATGTGTTGTGACAATAAGAATCTTTGTATTTATATAGATTTTGAAACTAACATAAATTATTTAGTATTTGTGTGTTTATTTTATGTAATTATTTCAGTGTTCTTGAAAATGTGTTCCATGCAACACAAGTTTCAAAAAATGGTCTTAAAAGTTTTTTTCTGACCAAATAAATTTGGCAAATGCTATATATAGTATCTGTCTCTTGTTAATTAATTAAGAAACTTATTATATTAAAAACTTTGAGAAGTTGTGCATTAAATAAATCAACGTGATTAGTTTTAATCCATTGTTTCCTAAACCTATTTGACACACATACCTTATTTACTATTCTCTGGAACTTGTCTTCTGTAGAACACAGATTTACTTTGGGGAAAGTAAATCCTTGCAAGTTAACATATCTCACAAATTAAGCAAGATAGGTTTATGGTCATTGTTCTACAAATAAAGAAATTGAGGCTCAGAGGGTTTATACAACTTGCCAATCATAACACTGTCAGTGCTAATACTGGACTTTAAAGTTAGCTTGGTGTTTTAAGGCTACACATCTTTCTACACAATATTGCTTCACTAAAAATAAAATGTTGGCTGAAGGAAAGCGAGAAGAAATTAATGATCAGAGAATCTTCACCTCTAATCATAAGGAAATATCTGTAACACCAGTAATGGGCAGAAGAATTGGGCTTCTCTAATGTCCTTATTAGCATTATTGCCCAATGGAATATTTCTAACAGACCCCAAGTTCTCCAACAGCAAATAATCTGTATGTACTTCAGTGTGTAAACACCCCTGATGTCCTGCTTTCTAGAAATAGTTTGGTTTTTTTTTTTCCATATAATGAGGTATTTCCTGTGATTCCATCATGAGAAGATGAACCAGGCCTATTCAGGCCTGGTTGGTAAGAGAACACGCAGGCGAATGACATGCCTAGGTTGAATGTTCCCTACCATCCTCCCACTTAATCACTGCTATTATTGATTCCCCAGGAATTATTATTGAGGAACAAGTAATATTGAAATAGTACCTATTATTTTTGAGCTCTAGTAAAACTGGTTAAGCTTGTATCTTCCTTACCTCCCGTGAAGCCGTTTTTACGAGTCCCATGCTGGTTGATGTGCTCTTGGATGCATAAAAAGCTTTTCTCTTTGTGAAGTTTGCCTGTTGTTTTTTGGTTAAGTTTTCTTATCTCTTGAATTTTTCTTATTTCTTTTGACTAGAATGTGAAGTTTTCTTTCTATGATACAATCTTTAAGAGCAGAAGAGTAATGTCAGAATCAACTGCACAATCTGGGAAGGGGGGTCCAATGTAAAATAAAAATAGGGGGCCCTTTGTTTAAAAATTCCTGGGTATTTCAAGACACGAGCAGCAGAGCATTAAACCAAGAGTAGGGCTCTCTCAGTGTGAGGCTCTGTGAGATTTCATAGGTCACAGGTCCATGATGCTGGCCCTGTATAATGTATTAAGGGTTCGAAGGGGTCAGAAGCTTGGGGTTTTAGTTCTGGCTGTCACCCAGTAGTATGATCACTGACGGAGCCATCTCTTTTTATCTTTGAAACAAGAAATTGAATTAAATGGTTCTCAAAGATTCTCCCCAATGCCACCCAGGTCCTTTGATTATGTGTCTCATTTGCAATCTCTTCGAGGCAATCAGAGCAGAGCTTATTAATCCATTTACTATTAACTATACATTTTTATAACCCCCAAACATACATATACAACAGATTCTCTGATATGGACTCCTTTACCAACAGATGTTTTGCATGACTTCTCTCCATTATATTTTCAGATGAGAGAGAAAGGCCTACAGGTACTTACCATGGGGAAGGTGCAAGCAAGATTGAGAGATTAACTTTGCTCTTAGAAAAATAAAGGAATATCATTTTCCTAGAGGCCTGATTTAATCCTGGCATGTACTCTTTTTGCATTGCCTAACTATGTGTTTTTATAGTGATTTGTCTTGATGTTGAATAAAAACTGTCATTACCATGGAGACTGCTTTGTCGCACCAGGCTCTGTTTGAGATAAAACAAAAGAACACACACTGTTTACAATGCATTGTCAACCTCTTTGTTTTCATGGATGAAATGAAAACCAGAGCGATATCCCTTACATTCAAGAAGTACTTCACCCCCATTTCTAGTTTTTTAAAAACAACATACATGTAAAATGCTAAGTTGAAGAGCTCCACAAGTCATTGAACTCACAAAAAACATTCAGGGCTGCTACTAATCCCTTATTCTTAAACATCTTCAGAAAAGACATTTTCACAAATCTCCTCCAGTCTCTCCTCAATTTTTAAGATGTTTTAAATTCATATTTATTTTTTATTCATTTCTTTTTGGTGTAGAGTTCTATGACTTTCGACAAATGAAAGATGCTCACTATCACTGACCATTAGGAAAATGCAAATTAAGACTGCAGTGAGTATCACTATTAACATGATTTGTGTAGCCACCACCACAATCAAGATACAGAGCAGTTCCATCACCTCCCACCACACACACACACACACACACACACACACACACACACCATACTTCCTTGTACAAATAATGCTTTACAGTTAAGCCCCTCTGCCCACCCTTAACTCCTGGCAACTCTGATCTGTTCTCAATCCCTATAGTTGTGTCTTTTCCAAAATGTCATGTAACTAGAATCATAGTAAGTAGCTTTTTAAATCAAACTGCTTCCACCTGGTAAAATGTGCTTGAGATTTATCCACGTTGTCGTGTGTATAGTTTGTTCCTTTTTAGTGTTGAGTAGTATTCAATTTCATGGGTGTACCACAGTTCACTTATTCAATCTGGAGTTAAAGGACGTTTGGGGTGTTTTCAATTTGGGGCAATTATCAGTAATTCTGCTAGAAAAACTCATATACATTAGCATAGGTTTTAATTTTACCTAGATGAATATCTAGTAGTGAGATTGCTGGTTCATATGGTAAAGTATGTCTTTGAAGTTCAAACTTTCCTCCAAAACAGCTGTATCATTTTGCATTCCCTCTGGTGATGTTCCATTTGCTCCTCATCCTTGTGAATAATTGCTGTTGTAAGTTGTTTTTACCATAGCCAGGTTGATAGTGATACTCACTGCAGTCTTCATCTGCATTTTCCTAATGGTCAGTGGTAGTGAGCATCTTTCCTATTCATATTTGCCATCCCTGAATCTTCTTTGGTGAAACTTCTGTTCAATTTTTTTTTTTTGCCATTTTTAAACAATGGGTTGTTTTCTTTTTGTTAAGTTTCGTGAGTTCTTTATATATTCTAGATTTAAAAGCCTTTTGTCAGAAATGTGATTTGTAAATATTATCTCCCAATCTGTTGCTTATCTTTTCAATCTCTTGACAGTGTCTTTTACAAAGCAAATGTTTTAAATTTTGAGGAAGTCCAATTTATCAGTTTAAAAAAAATGTGTCCGCTTTTACTTTTGTATCTAAGAGCTCACTGCATAGCCCAAAGTCACAAAGGTTTTCTCTTACGTTGTCTTCTAAAAGTTTAATAGTTTTATGATTTACATTTAGGCATATGATCCATTTTGAATTAATTTCTATATGAAAAATAAGGTTTAGATCAAGGTTTATTTTTGCCTATGATATCCAGTTGTTTCAGAACCATTCGTTAAAAGCAAAACAAAACAAAACTGTGATTTCTCCATTTAATTGCCCATGCACATTGTCAAAAATTAATTCATCATTTGTGTAACTTTGTTTTAGGGCTTAGTCCAGTTGATTTATCTCTTTTTAGGAATACTGTAGTATCCTGAATACTTTATAAGTTTTGAAATCAGGTAGTGTGAGTTCTCCAGTTGTGTTTTTCTTTTTCAAAATTATTTTGGCTACTCTAAATCCTTTGCCCTTCCATTTAAATTTTAGATTAGCTTGTTTATATGTAGATAGAGTCATTTGGGAATTTAAAAAAAATCTATTTATTAAATTTTTTGGGGTGTCATCGGTTAGCAAGATTATATAGGTTTCAAGTGTACGGTTCTATCATATACCATCTATATGTTGTGTTGTGTGCTCACCACCCAGAGTCACCCTGAACATGCCTGATCTCCTCTGGAGTGTTAATTGGGATTGCATTGAATCCATAGATCAATTTTGTGAGAAACAACATTTACCAATATTGAGTCTTTCTATCCATGAACATTAACTTAGGTCTTTTAAAACAAATTTCTTTCATCAATATTTTGTGGTTTTCAGCAAACAAATCCTGAACATATTTGTGTACAATTATACCGAAGTAATTTTTGAAAATGACTATATGAATCATAATGTTTCAATTTTAATTTCCAGTGGTTCATTGCTGTAAAGAGAAACAATTTATTTTCTATAGTTATCTTATATCCTATGAATTGTTATACTCACTTCCCATTTTGTGCCACCTTCAAGTTAAATCTAGAAGACAAATAAATGAGAAAATAAAAACTAGAAACTTCACAGTCTAAGTACTGAGTGTTCTTCAAGCTTTTACTTCAGTGTCTAAAACACTCATTGTTTGCAACTGCTGTTGTTTCTTCTCACAGTTGTCTGGTACTACTTTATTTGTATTTCATCCAAAGTTTTTAGTGTATTCACTAGAAGAGATGATAGGCTTTAGTAGTTTACTTCATCTTTGCTGGGCTCAGAAATTCACAAGTTCTATTTTTTCTGAAGTTTACAGCTTAATACTCTACATTCAAGAAGTGCCTCACCCCCATTTCAATGGTAAAATGTGTCATCTGTAGTGTAAGCCAATTTTCTGAATTCACAGAGACAAGGCCATGCCAATCATCCTCTTAATGCAGAAAAACAGCTTTTGTTGTTGCAGTTGGGATGGATTAATCTAGAGCCTGATTTCACCAAATACTTGCAGGAGGCCACCAAATTCTTTAGATTTTTGAGCATTTTATGTGTTGCCTATAGCTGATTTGGACGTTAGGGATGCTTCAGTAAGTCAGAATTCTGTCAGGTGGTGCTGTGAAACTGAATATGCACATGCAACAGAATGAAATTGGACCCCTGCCTCACGCTATACACAAACACGAACTCCACATGGAAAATAGACCTAAATATAAGAGCCATAGAATTTATAACACTCTTAGAGGAAAATACAGGAGTAAGCCATCATGACCTTGAGTTAAGCAAAGCCTTCTTAGTTATTATATGAACATCATAAACAGCATAATAAAAAATAAATAAATTGAACTTCATCAAAATTAAAAATGTTTGTGCATTAAATGATGACTTCAAGAAAGTGAAAAGACAAAAGACAAATAACTCAAAAATGGGGCAAAAGATCTGAATAGGCATTACTCCAAAGAAGGTATGAGTATGCAAATGGAGACAAGCTCATGAAAAGGTGGTCAACGTGATTAGCCAGCAGGAAAATGTAAATGAAAACCACAATAACACATCACTTCATACCCACTAGGATGGTTATAATAAAAAAGATTGTAAGCGTAACATAGAAAAATTGGAACTTTCATATATTGTTGGTAGGGATGTAAAATAGTATGGTTGCTTTGGAAAACAGTCTGGCAATTTCTTGTATAACTAGCTATTACTTCCTAGGTATATACTTAAGAAGAATAAAAGATGTGTCCACACAAAAATTTGTACATGAACTTTCATATTAGCATTATTCATATTAGCCAGAAAATGACAACCAAAAAACTATCAACTAATGAATGGATAAAGAAAGTGTGATGTAAGAATACAATGAAATATAACAGCAATAATAAATAAATGAATAAAACAATTTGTTTGGCAATAAAAAAATGAAGTATGATACATGCTACAACATGGATGAGCTTGAAAAAATTATGCTAAATGAGAGAAGCCAGTCACAGAACCACGTATTGAATTATTCCATTTCTACGAAAGGTCCAAAGTAGGCCAATATATAAAGATAGAAAGAATAGTATTGGTTGCTTAGGGCTGGGGTTTGTGGAGAAATGGTGTGTCATTAATGGGTATAGTTTTTTTTGTGTGTGTTTTTTTAACAATGTTCTAAATTTGATTGTGGTGATGGTTGTGCAATTCTATTAATACCCAAAAATACTATTGAATTGTACGCTTTATGGATGATGTGTATGGTATGAATTATATCTCAATAAAGCTGTTGTATTTAAAGAAAAAAGAAAAAAAAAAAAGGGAAGCAGAAAAAAAATCTGTATTTATTTTCTAAGGGTCCTATAACTAGTTACCACCAACGAGGGGCTTAAAACAACAGAGATTTATTCACTCCCAGTTTTGGAGGCCACAAACCCATGTCACAGGGCTGCCCCCGGCCCCCTGCAGAGGCCCTGGGAGAAAATTCATTCCTTGCTTTGTTCAGCTCAGCTTGTAGCTGTGTCACTCCGATCTCTGCCTCCGTGGTCACATTGTTTCCTTCTCTTCTGTGTGTCTGTCTGTATGTGTCTGTTCACTCCTATAATGAAACATGTGACTCCATTTGGGGCCCACCAGAATACCCAGGACAGTCTCTCCATCTCAAGATCCTTAATCACATCTATAAAGATTCCTTTTCCTTATAAGGTATTTACAGGTTCTGGAGATTAGAACCTAATGTTTTCTGGGAGGCATTATTTGACCTCCCACAAAATGCAAAAGGCAATTAAGAAAGAATTTCCTGATGTCTTTAGGGGCCACATCTACCATAAATTGTTTACATATGAGTAAATTTAAGGGAAAAAACTAAGTGATCACTTAATCTCACGGGTCTCCTAAATGGAATCATTCTTGGATGTCCACACTGTATTTAATTACCCAGCCAAAAAATTCGGATCTCATTAGTTAACAGACTTTTATGCCATGGGCCATTCAAGGCTTTGTCTTGGCTTTGTGGTTAACAACATAGCATGTGTTTGTGACCAGCTGAAATGCCCGGGTTTGGCTTGGTTCATACCAAGTGCTGATATTTCTCAGAAACCTCATAAAGTCAGGAAACATTTTTTTTTTTTTTTTGGTTCATTTTACAAGTTCCTGTGTAAACTGTGAATTGCTATAAACACAAGAGATCGTTTTATTGAACATACTCTCCTCTGTTTGTCCTCACTGCAGGACCTAATCACGAGTCCCCGGACACAGCTCTAGATTTCTAGGGAGAAGGAAAATAACGTCCCATAAATTGAAAGCGCCGTGTGAGGATGTGTACTTTAAAGTATGTCCTCTAAGAGTTCAAAGAGAGTGAAATTCGTGAAAACTGTTTATTTTAAACTCCTGTTTAACTCTTGAAGGAAGAAAATCTGAGACTTGTTAATAGGGGGAAGGGGAATGAGATGATTTTTGAAGTCATAATTGGAATATTTGCATTTAGAAGGCAGTTTCCTCTCTGAGTACTTTCTCTGAAGGATGGCACCTTATTCAGAAGCTATGGCCACTGTGTAAAAATGTCTGTAACTCCCTCTGGGGGACAGTTACCTTCAGATCTAGCTTCTGAATAATTGGGCTCTTACGACTTCATCGTTCCCCTTCATGTTTGACCACAACTAATACCACCCAACTTGCTTATCCACTTCACTTGCCATCCCTTATTCTGAGTGATTTGGGTTATGTAAGAAAATGAAATCCACATTCAGAGGATACATTTTTGCTACAACTTAGACTATTGAAAAGAATTTGGTCTGATATTTGTAATCAAGCAGAGCTCTTATGCAGTTTCAGTAACGGCAACTTAATGGGACTGTTGGGTATGGCTGCCACAGCGGAAGGCCTCAGGCGGGACAGTACACATCTGGGTATAGAGGTTTGGGGGTGTATGCGTGTGTGTGTGTGTCTGTGTGTGCGCGTGTGTGTGTGTGTGTGTGTCTGTGTGTGTGTGTGTGTCTGTGTGTGCGTGTGTGTGTGTGTGTCTGTGTCTGTGTGTGTGTCTGTGTGTGTGTCTGTGTGTCTGTGTGTGTGTGTGTGTGTGTGACTGTGTGTGTGTGTGTGTGTGTGTGCAAAAAAATAAATCACATGTCATATAGTTATACTTTGTATACTGCGACAAAAAACACAGAAACATTTCCCTTAGTACGTTTTGCCTATCTTCAGCCAAGAACAAGTACTTTTTTATTATTCATTATTTAGTGGGACTGGTATGGGCTCCAGGAAACGAAACAGACATAGTCCCTGATTTCATGGAACTTACAGACGCACACACGCACACAGACACACACACAGACACACACACACACACACACACACATACACGCACACACACACACGCACACACATACACAGAGGGTACCAAAAAATGTATACACATTTTAAGATAGGAAAATACTGTATTAAAATTGTAATACTCAATATAGATCAGTAACAAAAGATGAACACAAGTCACGTCTGACGTCTGCAATGACAAGAGGTGCTCCAAGTGGTTACCACCAGCACCCAGACACTCTGACTACGGGGAACTACTGCTTGAGCAACGTTGTCCAAAGTGTCCACTCGTACTGCTGCGCGTGCCGTTCCAGTTTCTTCCCGAAGTACCGTCGGTGTAGCCAGTTTTCTGCGGTACAGCACGTCCTTTAGGGCCCCCCATAGGTAGAAGTCAAGAGGTATTAAGTCTGAACACGAGGGAAACTCAAACAACATTCTAGAATTTCAAACACCACTTCAAAATGGTCTTGTGCTCCTCCAATGAAGGAGCCATTTTCTTTGACTGTCCTGCCTGTCACATGGTGACACTAGCATTCATTTGATTAAACCCATCTATTGAGTGAACGTCATACTACACATCGCTACTTTCAATTCAATTCAACTTCAAAAAGTAATACATAGAATGTGTATATATTTTTGGCACCCCTGTATACATGTGTGTATGTGTGTGTGTATATATGAGGTCGGACAATGATTTTGTGAACTCATCCTAGGAAAAGTGCTGCATACCTCACGGCTGAATATCACTGTGGTCACCTTCAAAATACTTCCCTTGGGAAGCTGTGCACTGATGCCAGCACCTAGTTTACACTTCAAAGCAATTTTGGAACTCTTTTTCTGGAATGGCCATCACAGCTGTTGTCATACCCAAAATCTAACAACGAATTTTGCAAACTTGCCACAGTGCATGTGCTTACGTTGTTGGTAGCACTGCACGAACAACTCGGTAAGGTGTCATAACCTTGTCAAGGTGTCATATTACAAGGCTGGGTACTTTCTGGACAGCCCTCGTGTGTGTGTGTGTGTGTGTGTGTGTGTGTGTGTGTGTGTGTGTGTGTGTCTGTGTGTGTGTGTCTGTGTGTGTCTGTGTGTGTGTGTGTCTGTGTGTGTGTGTCTGTGTGTGTCTGTGTGTGTGTGTGAAAGAGAGAGAGAGAAACTAGGTCAGAGGGAAAGAGTAATGGGGTGAAGCTACTACTATTTAGATAAGGTGCTCAGGAAAGACCTATCTGTTAAGGTGATGTTCGAGCAGAGATGTGAACATGAGGAGTAGATTTGTGGCTATTTTGGGGAGCGACAGGGGTGGGGTGTTGAAGAGAGCACTCCCCAGAAGGGACAGCAATTGCAAAGGAACACCCTGCCTGACATAGTAAACTGTAAGAACAAGCATCCTGTCTCAAGACACAACCCAAAACAGTTTAAGAACTAAGTATACCTATACAGAGAAGGGAAAAACTGGTTTTTACGGGGGTAAAGTCTTTTGATCAAAGCTCAGGATCAAACCTACCCCTTTTTTGTCTTTGTATCTTCTGTCCTCCATCCTACTCAACAGTGTTTGAACTTGCTTTCCCTTTTAATTTTCTGATCTCAACTTATTTGAATAGAATAAATCCAATCATTTTATTCTAGATACATGTTCGTGCGATTAGGATATGCCATTCTGGTTCAGTCATTGTGTTATTCAGCTTCAGTTAGTGCATTACAGTCAAAGCAGATTTGAAGGGAGAGGCAGGCCGTGATAGAATAGGGGAAGATATGTTATAAGCCACGCCCTCAGCGGAGATGTCTTTGCTGAATTGTCCGTGTATCTGCCACTGCCTTCATTTTCCACTCTTGGTTCCTAAAACAAAGCTTCCTGTTAGGTTTAGGGAGCTCCTTTGGAGGATGGCTTCTCAGCAAAATGAGGATTCCTGTTTAGCCACTGGGTAGAACTTCTTGACATGAGGGTTTATTTTATAAAAGTAAAAGGAGTTGGGGCACAGTTGCAGAAATCAGAGTTTGAAAGAACCATTAAGTTTATGGTGAGTTCTGCTTCCTCACTTTACTCTTGGTGACAAGAAGGCCCTGTTATGGTGGCGTGGGAATACACGTGTGTGGAATGATATCTGTGTGGCAGCAGGCATTGTGCTGGGCGCTTCCATCTGTTTTATCTTATTTTATCAGCTCTACAATTCTGTGAAGTATTGTCAGGGACTTGTGTTGGGTGTTCTCTGTTTGCCCTTAAAGCAAGCTTGCCCAACTTGTGACCTGTGGCTTTGAATGCAGCCCATCACAAATTCGTAAACTTTCTTAAAACAATACGAAAATAATGCATGGACTTTTTTTTTTTTTTTTTTTTAAGCTCATCCGCTATTGTTAGTGTCAGTGTATTTTATGTGTGGCCCAAGACAGTTCTTCTTGCAGTGTGGCCCAGGGAAGCCAAAAGTTTGGACACCCCTGCCTTAAAGTCTGCTCTCCACTCCTGTCCACCGTCTGTGCTCTGGGTGGCTCACTTCCGTGTGCCTCATCAACCAGACTTCTGCGCCAATGGAGGCCCGGGCTGGAGTCAGAGAGCCACGGTGAGAGAGGGAGTGCTCTTTCCCCTCCTGGCTAGGCTGCATGTTGCCTGGACTGTTTTCTCTCTTGAAGGCCCTCTGCCATAGCTACAGCATTACCTGTAAGTCTCTGAGGTCAGGTAAGCTCTTCCCTTCTTCCAGTAGACGGGGTTGGGGAGGGCAGAGGCAATGATAGGTTCATCCTCTGGAATGTTCTGCCAGTGCTTATTCATGTTCCTAACCTTGTCCCCATCTTGGTTAATAGTCCCTTGATTACCTTCTCCTTATTTACCTCATTTGGGTGTTTCCATTTTTCCTGCTGTGACTATAACTGATCCATTTTTATTTGCTCCATTTATAGAGAAGAAATCTGAGGCTCAAAGAAGTTGAGTGATTTGTTCAAAGTTGCCCAACTAATTCAGTGAAGTCAGGATTTAGAACTGGCCTATCTGACTCTAAAACCTGACACTTTCCAATACTTATCCATGGATACGGCCAGTTAAAGGTGGACCTGCAACTTGGGCCCGAGTTTGGCAACCTTGGACTCTGACAGAGAGGCCAGGAAACACCAGTGTTGCCGTAAGATCTTCTTGCGTGCGGGCACCTGTGAGATAAGCTGACCCCACCCCTGTATTTAACAGGGAAGGAAACCGGAGCGTATCCCCGTGGTATGGAGAACTAGTGTGGCGTCGACTAAACGTCAGGAGAGGAGGCATCTGCTTTCCATCAGCTTCTTCGCGTGCTTCTAGCTTGGGGAACTGTGTCTGTGTGAATGGAATAATGAATGATTTGATAATGGAAATATTAATGCTAGTGGTTTTTAATGGGACATGAGGATTTCCTGGTCAATTGAATTCTTTGCCACTACTTGTTGCTCTGGTTTTGCTTGAGGAGCTGGAACGGTTAGGTAAGACCACGAAATGTACTCATAACACACTTTACTATGGTGTATGCTTTACATTATTATATTAATATTTCACTGGATTTTAATAATTTTTAAGTAATACTTGCTTGTAATAACCTCGTATTACAAATTATTTCACAATAAAAAAAGACAATGTTTCACAATTCCTTTTGAGACTGATATTCTTTGATGTCAAAACAAGATAAAAACAATTAAAGAAAATAAAAGCAATTCGCTTCTTGTCGCAGCCTGGAAGGGTGGACCAGCATTTGATCTCATGTCTGCTTGACTGAGATGGTTGTTCATCTTTTAATACACTTTTTATTTTGGAATAATTTGGGGCTTATAGAAAAGGTGCAAAAATAGCAAAAATTCTTTTACCCAGTTTCCCTCACTATTGACATCTTAATCAAGCTCTTTTAAAATAAATAAATAAAATTGTCTTTAACTCAGATGTTAGACAAAACAATGATCCATGAAGGAAAATTCTTCTCAAAGAGAAAACATCTGAAAAGTGTGGAGCATAAATTTGGGACCACACAGCCTAGACAAACATAATTGCTTTCTAGAAGAGGGTTTAATAATGATGGGCAAAACATGATGAATGAGAGGAAAGAATAACAAGACATTCAAGTAATAATCTAGATGTTTCTATCAGGTTTCTGGGGCTTTTCGTTCTCTCCATTCTTTAAGCATAATTAGAGTCTCAGGTCTATAGCAGGACAGGATTGTAGCCATGTTTTTTTGATAAGAGGAAAGAACTCTGATGTTTCCCAGCATGCTGCAACTTGTATTTAGCTTTGGTTTAAGATAAGTCAGTAATGTACTTAATTGACATACTCCACAGTGAAGATTTTTTCCCTAACACCTCCACGTATGGTGCAGCAGGTCATTTGCCTCTGGGATCTCGTAAAACATGTTTGGAATTGTAAAGTATATAGATGCTAGCACACAACTTGCATTTCATAACTGTGTTGTAATTCTGAATGTGTGAAGGAAAGAATTCTAAAAGGAAAGAATAAAGAGAACCATATCCTGGATGGTTTTTAAATATGCTTTTTTACACTTTTGAGCACAAAGGCCAAAAAGATCTGCAAAAATGATACATGAATGTAATCACTCTGTCTTTGGTAGCCCTTGTTTTCTCCTCTTTTCTCCCGAGCTCAAGCAGTTTGCTTTCTATTGCATACAGCTCTTTCTAGTAGACTGGCTTTGTGTTGCTAGTAGCCTGGACTTGGCGCCTGAAGAGATACTGGAATAGTTGAATGGTTAGCAAGTTACGCGGGGAGCTGTGGTTGCTGAGGCAGAACGGGACACAGTTGTCCAAACTAATTGCTTGGGGAACAAGGTTGTCTGGATGGTGTAAGTTTAACCTAATAGGTTTGGCGGTGGCCAAAGGCAGTGGTTCAAGAATATCTTAAGGAGGGACAGAGTAACGGGGCAGCTCTCCTGGAGTTCAAGTGTAGTTCAATTGTTCATAATTTCCATCTTCTCAACTAACGTGGGATCTTATTGTAGTTTGGGGACTTAAAGAGCTTTGAAAATGGTATGATGGGAAGATCATTAGCAAACTGCCCTGAGTTATTGCATCCCTGAGCAGCAACCAGTGGCTGTGACTGTAATGCAGAGCTGGGCCATTTACTCTTAGATATTTTAGTGCTGTCCCTCATGCCTTTACTCCTTTCTGCAGACTGGGGAGAACTCTGCTTGCAATAAGTTTATAATGTCCAGGGAGGAGTCGTGACTGTAAAACTGTATGACTTTGTTTTTCTTCATCATAAATATTTATATTTTAAGACACATTCCAAACCCTATAACAAAAGATTTTAAAACAGCCAGGTCCTAAAAAAAAAAAAAAAAAAAAAAATTATGTGTGAAGATAATGGAAACCAGGCCATAAGCCTATAAAAAGAATTTCATGTGCTTTGTCTAGCCTGTCTTTCCTCATAGCCTTGGTTTTGATGGAAGTTTATTACGGAAGTTTATTACGGTGCATAGGGTAGGAAAGGGAAGAGACTCAGTAGATTTAAAGAGAATCTTCTATCTAATGACATCCTGCTACTACAGGAGGTACTGGGGCTTAGGAACCTATAACATCATTGAACAAAAGTACTAAGCCCTCTATAAGTCAATTATGTTGGTTACAAGAAAAGCACATTTGTGACCATGACTACAACCTTAATTAAGGGCCAAATAAATTAAAAAGTCCTCTTATTGATCCCAAGTGGAGCCCAGGTCCCAGGGAGAAGTATCTGGATAAATTAGTGAAAATTCGTCATCTGTCCAAGGGAAAAATAACTTGGAAAAAAAATGCATGTGCAGATGTTACAGTACACAGCATCATTTTAAGTTAAAGGGATCTCGTTAGGAGAAGGAGATTTTTAGAATTGGTAACAAAATTCAGGAATAATTTTGAGGAATTAGACTTTCTATATTTGAATGATTTCTATTTTGAATGATTTCAGAAGCTAATTTTCAAAGATGTGCTAATAGAACCATTGAATCACATCGTACTGTGCTAAAAGACCTAATTTAAATTCCAAACTATTTGTGTCTGAAGAGTTTTAAATGTGTTTAAAAGGAAAGGGTACTGGGCCTGATTATGGCCATTTAACTCAGGTCATTTTATTCTTTCATTGAGCCTACAAGCTTTTATTGAGCACGGACTGCGTGCTAGGCTTTACAGCAGGTACTTTTCGATGGCTGTGCCCATTGTGTGTGTCTGTCTGCTGTGTCTCAGAAGAAGGAAAATTTGACCTTTAGGGGAGAAGCTTTCCTGGAAGATCGTTTCTGGGGCTTGGGCCCCATACAGTGAAGGCGAGGTAAAGCCCCCACGTGGAGAGATACAGGCTCTTCTAGAGGGGCCCCTTACAGATGTTCTGGGGCCCCCGGGGATGTTTCCACATTTTGCTTATTTGAAATGTCCTTTTTGTATTCTGGGGAGAAGCCAAGCACAGATTTCTCTATATTAGGCTCTGGCTGTTTTAAAATCTTTTGTTATAGGGTTTAGGGTGTGTCTTAAAATATAAATAGTAAAAATGGTTAAATAAAGCATGTTCCTTGCTGTATTTGCTAAGAAAGAGCTTCCATTTTTGTGTGAAATGCAGACCTTTATAGCTCAGAAAAAAGTGAACTGTGCAATTTTCTCTAGCATGAAATGCCCTCTGTGTCCCCCACTTTTAGTCCCTCAGAATCTACATTTTTTAAGGTTTGCTTTTTCAGGTATCTGTTATTTACATATCTTGCATCTGATTTATCTCTGTCCCCTGTGTATTCAGTGTTTGGGCAAATTTGGCTGTGACTTTAAACCCACATGGAAACTATTTTAGTTTTTAAATATCCAAGGCCTTTGCTGTGGTTTCTAATATGTCTTTCCCAAGTTTCCAATAATAACTTTCTCTGATCTTTCTGGTGGCAGCTAGGAGATGCTTGGGTGATTGAGTTGCTCTTTGTAAATGTAATTTATCGAGTTTTCCTTTATTGGAAGAACTGGCTATTCTTTCTTTCTTTCTTTCTTTTTTTTTTTTGGCTTTTGAGATTTACAATTTTTCAATTACATTTTACATACAATATTATATTGGTTTCAGTTGTACTGCATAGTGATGAGTCATTTATATAACTTAGTAAATCCTCATTTTGGTACATCTGGTTCTCCTCTGACACCATACATAGTTTTACAATGTTGTTGACTTTCTGCTTTATGTTGTACTTTTACATCCTTTTGACTATTCTGTGACTATAAGTTTGTATTTCTTCCCATTTTTTTACCTACCCCTCCAGCTCTTTTCCCATCACCCCAACAAATCTAGTGCCCATCTGATACCACAGTTACTGCAACCTTATTGATTATATTCCCATGTTATACTCCATATCGCCCCGATTATTGCCTCGTAACAACCAAACTAAACTTCTCCATCCCTTTCTCTTATTTTACCCACTCTGCCATCCCTCCTCCCATCTTAACAAAGTTCCTCTAACATTCTCTGTAGTACTGGTTTGGTGGTGATGAACTTCTTTAGCTTTTTCTTGTCTGAGAAGCTCTTTATCTGTTCTTCCATTTTAAATGCTAGCCTTGCTGGATACATTAATCTTGGTTGTAGATCCTTGATTTTCATCATGTTGAATATTTTCTGCCAATCCCTTCTGGTGAGAAATCAGCTGAGAATCGAATGGGTGTCCCTTTATAAGTTACTACTTGCATTTCTCTTGCTACTTTAAAATTTTTCTCTTTTTCTTTAACTTTTTGCCATTTTAATTATAATGTGTCTCAGTATGTTTCTGTTGGGGTTCATCTTTTTTGGGACTTTCTGTGCTTCCTGGGCTTGTATGTCTATTTCCTTTGCCAGCTTAGGAAAACATTAAGTCATTATTTCTTCAAGTAAGTTCTTCATTCCTTGCCTTTTTTCTTCCCCTTCAGGTAGTCCTATGATGCAAATGTTGTTCGCTTAATGTTGTCCCAGAGGAGCCTCAAACCATTCTTGCTGATTTGTTGTTCTGATTGGGTGTTTCCTGCTGGCTCTTCTTGCAAATCACTGCTTTGTGCTTCTGCTTCATCTAGTCTGGTGACTCCTTTTATTCCATTCTTTGTTTCAGTTAAAGTAATCTTTATCTCTGTCTGGTCCTTTATAATGGTTTGTAAGTCTTCCTTTATGCTTACTGTCTCTCTGTTGAAATTATCATTAAGTTCCCTGAGCATTTTTATAATCATTTTGAGCTGTCTCTGATGAGTTGTTTGTCCCCATCTCTTTTACTTTGATTTTCTATTGTTCAAATTAATTTTAGGCTCCCTTTCTCTGGTTTCTCATTCTGGAAGCCTCTCTGTAGACATTCTGCTCCTTCACCCAACACTTGCTGCTGCAGTGTCTGTAGTGTTGGTGGGCAGAGGTCTGGGGGAAAGAGGATTTTGCACCTTTGTTTTCCTGGGGCTGCAGGGCTGGCAGGTAGTATGGGTTTACACCTTTCTATTCCGTTTGCCTGGAGGACTCTGCCCTGAGCCTTGGGGTCACTCCTCTCCGCTGGTCTCTCAGACCGTGCTGGTTGTGGGCTGAGAAATGCTGTGCGCAGTCCTCTCCTCCCCTCTCCTTTCCTGCAGGAGGGAGGTCGCACTACGCCTCCTCACTGCCTCATCACTCCTACTCCGCTTGGACCAAAGTGAAGTCAGGCTGCTACTGGGTTGCTGTGTCTGGTGGACCCCGTCTGCACCTCCTGGGGGCCAAAGTGAGGTCTGGTTGCGGTGTCTCAGGACCCTTGCCTCTGGGCCTTTTTCTCTCTGTCCCACAGACTGAGTGGGGTCTGGAATGCTCACCCACTGCCTGTACCTTCCTCCTTCCCCCAACGGTAGAGTTCCAAGTGGGGCCCCACATGCAGCTCGCATCTCTGCACTGTTCCCTTTTTTTCTCCTCCATTTGCCCCTCTGCCCACCTGCAGGTACTTTGATGTGACGAGCGGGTCTCTCAGCTGTGTTTGTGTGTTGAGTAGGGAGTCCTTAGTCTAGTTGCAGATGTTTTATTCATTGTCATCTCCAGGGGAGTCTTCCAGGGGCCCCTCTCACACTGCCATTTTGTTCATTCTCCCAAGACCTGCCTATTCTTGGACAGTAAAAGAGTTAGAATGTGATTTATTTGATTTTATATTTTAAATCTCTTAATTAGTCATTGTCAGTACATAAAACTGTTAGGGTTTAGGGTAGGAGGTTGGTATAAATAGCAGTTACTTGTTTTCTCTGATCCATTTACTCTCATAATTTTACCCACTTTATGGAACATCAGTAGCAGGTTGGAATGTCAATGATGTTTTCTAAGTACGTTGGTGTCCTTACCTTATGCTAGATATACAATAAAGGGTACTTTTTATGGCCAACTTTTTAGTGCGTTAGCCTTCATTCCTCTTGGACAATAGTTCCTCTAAAAATTTTTTGTGACTTGTTTACTAAACGTTCATTTTGAAAAAAAAAAAAAAAGACTTAGAGTTGGAAGGAATTTTACCAATTATTTCTCTACCTTTTATTTGGTGAAGAAATACATTCAATTCTACTTCATGGGAATTATCCCATTTGTAAAAGTTCTAATTATACACTGAGTAGATATATGCTCTGTGAAGTTTCTACTCCTTTATTCTAGTCTTCTACAACCAGTGAAATATCTCTTTCTTTTGTATATTTAAAGTTGGTTACTATGTGCCACAAAGTCGTTTATCTTAGAGAACAAATCTCCATGGTCAATTCATACAATATGTTTTTGGGGGCTTTCATTGTTCATTTATTCCTTTAATCCCCAAAAGTTTTTGAGGATCTATTCTATGCTGGATTTTATGCTGCTCATTAAAGTTACAAAGACAGGTATTGATAAGACAGTAAACTTAAAAAGTTTAGTATAATGGGAAAGATATTTAGCGTGATCAGCTCTAAATAAAATTATATACCACATGCTAGAGAACACGTAGTGGATGCATCAAAGACATTTTGTTTTCTTAAAGGATCATCAAAATTGGGACTTGAATGAAAAGAGATATTTGGACTGAGCAATAGCAAAAGCATAGAAATATGAAAGTGTGACACATTCAGGTAAAATATGGCAAGAGTGAAAAGAACATAAGGTGTAGTGATGGGAGAGAAGACTAGGGAAGAATTTATAGATTATAGACAAGGCCCAGACCATAAAGTGTCTGTGTGCTTAATGGAGTTCAAACTGTATACTGAATATTATGAGTAGTCATTGATGTACCAGGGTGTCAAAAAATGTACACACATTTTAAGAGATGTTATTTATGTCTTACTTTTCAAAGTTGAATTGAATTATGGTAGCAATGTGTAGTATGATGTTTGCTCAAAAGATGGTGTTAATTAAATGAATGCTAGTGTCACCATGCGACAAGCAGGACAGTCAAAGAAAATGATGGATGCACAGTTGTTGTTTGATATTTGAAATTTGAAAGGATTGTTTAAATTTCCCCCATGTTCTCTTGACTTAACACCCTGAGTTCCAAATATGTGATTCACTGTAGAAAACTGGCTACAGTGGCAGTACCTCGGTAAGAAATTGAAACAGCACGTGTAGCAATACAAGTGGACACTTTGGTCAACATTGCTCAAGCTATGCCATAATCAGAAGTGTCTGGACGCTGATAGTAACCACTTTGAGCACCTCTTGTAACTGCAGAAATCAAATGTGACGTGTATCCATCTTTTGTTATCGGTATATATTGAGTATTACAATTTTAATACAGTTTTTTTCCTTTCTTAAAATGTGTATGTATATATTTTTGACACCCTCTGTATTTTAAGCAGGAAAGTAACTTGATCACATTTGCTTTTTGATCAGATCACCCTGGCAGCGGTAAAGGGAGAGTGAATTAAGATAAAGCAAACTTTGAATCAGAGATTCTATTTAGGCTACTAAGGTAATACAGGAAAAACTTTAGGGGGGTCTTAAGAAAAAATGTCAGAAGAATAAAGGAGAGAGTAGAAAAGAAGAAAGGAAAGATAGGATACATAGGAAAAAGACAGGAAGATATATATATATATATATATATATATATATATATATAGAGAGAGAGAGAGAGAGAGAGAGAGAGAGAGAGAGAGAGAGAGAGAGAGACTAAATGAATGGATATAGATAAGATGTCCTGATTTTCAAACTTTCGAACCTACATGCCTCCTTTAAAAAAACTATGTGAAACAGCTCTTCTCTTGCCCAAATTTGTAGTTCACTTTCTTAAAGACTTATTTTTATTTAGAGCAGTTTTACATTTACAATAAAATTGTAAGGGAGGGACAAGAGATTTCCCATATAACTCCTGCCTCTCTCCCTTCATAGCCTCCTCCCCCATGTTCAACATCACTCACCAGAATTGTACCTTTTTTGCCAAGGATGAACCTACATTGACACATCATAATCACCCAAAATCCATGATTTACATTAGGGTTGACTCTTGGTGTTGTACATTCTATGGGTTTGGACAAATATATAATGACATATATCCATTATAATGACATCATCAGAGTATTTTCACTGCCCCCCAAATCCTCTGTGCTCTACCTGTTTGTCTTTCCCTCCCAAGTCTCCCCCAGCAAACTGACCTTTTCATTGTCTCCGTAGTTTTGCCTTTTCGGAGTGTTACATAGTTGGAATCAGGCAGTATGTAGCCTTCTCAGATTGGCTTCTTTCTCTTACTAATATACATTTAATGTTTCTCCACGTCTTTTCATGGCTTGATAGCTCATTTCTTTTGCACTAAATAATGTTTTATCATCTGGATGAACCCCAGTTTATTTATCCATTGACCTACTGCAGGACACCTTGGTCGCTTCCTAGTTTGGCAATTATGAATAAAGCTTCTACAAACATCCCTGGGCAGGTTTCGGGTGGACATCGGTTTTCAGTTTCTTTGGGTAAATACCAAGGAGCATGATTGCTGGATTGCATGGTAAGAGTATGTTTAGTTTTGTAGGAAACTGTTAAACTGTCTTTTATGGTGGCTGTACCATTTTACTACCAGCTATGAGTCGGGGTCCCTGTTGTTCCACATCCTTGACAGCATTTGGTGGTGCCAGTGTTTTGGATTTTGGTCATTCTAATAGGTGTAGTGGTACTGCAATATTGCTTGAATTTGCATTTCCCTGATGATATATAATGTGGAACTTCTTTACATATGTTTATTTGACATCTATCTTTTTTGGTGAAGTGTTTATTAAGGTCTTTAGTTGCTTTTTAAGACTTAGGTTGTTTCCTTATTATTGAGTTTTAAGAGTTCTTTGTGTATTCGGTTAATAGTCTTTTCAGATGTGTTTTTGGCAAATATTTTCTCCCAGTCTGTGTCTAGTCGTCTTCTAATTCTCTTGATACTGTCTTTCACAGAAAAGATTTAATTTGAGTAAAGTCCAATTTTGTTTTCATGGATCTTGTCTTTGGTGTTGTATCTAAAGGAGCATAATCACACCCAGGGTCATCTAGATTTTCTCCTGTTAGCTTCCAAGAGTTTTGTACATGTGCATTTTACATTTAGGTCCATGATTCATCCTGAGTTAATTTTTGTAAAGAGTTTCTAGAGTTTTTAACTCTCAGAGTTGTCCACATTGAGCCTCTAGCAATTCGGCAATGACAGTGCAGTTCTTCCTGTCCTGGCTCTGGTGCCCCTGGTGAGAACCATGAGGAGCCATGACTTCCTGCTTCTCTCTCCCATCATGGGGCAGCGATTGGCTCTTTGTCCCTCTCTCTCTTACAGACGCAAGAAGAGTTGTTGATTTATTCAGTCTGTTCAGTTTTTACTAGTTAGGACAGAATGTCAATTCCAAGCTCCTTATATTCAAAGTCAGAAACTAGAAGGTGCAGATGATTTTTTTCTTAGTTGTAAAAACAGATTTTATATTCAGCCATATTTAATGTTCTCTTCTTTAGTTCGGGATTCACCAAATCTTTACTCTTTAATCAAACCCTCCTAGTTTTGTCATCCATTGATGTGGACATGCATTCTGAGTTTTTAACCAGGTTATTGATAAAAGATAGTAAATAGGTTGAAGACATTAATTGTTGAATTTTAACAAAGTATAGAGTGCTCTGTCAGACGTTGTGTGTGTGCACGCTCATGTACTCTTGCAGGGTGGATACGGGGGTTACAAAGACATACTTTCCCAGTTTTAAAGCTTGTAGACTCCCATTTAGAGCTTAGATAAAATATTTTAGTAAAAGATCCTGGGAGTTCTACTTGGGTGAATTCTGCTTCTGTGAGTGCCGATAATATTCCCAGGAAGTGGCCTTCTTTAGGAAAATCAGATGTGTTTTCCATTCTCTTATGACAAATAGAGATGATGTGAGAATTCCTAAGCTTTTGATTTATAAAAATTCCTTAAGAAATCTCTTGATAAAGGCCTGATTTTTTTTTTAAACTGATTTTAAAATATTTAGTCAGAAAGTGTCCTACAAGCTTCAAATTACAATATGCTAAAGATAGAGGTTGGGAAATGCCACTAATATTTCTTTTTTTTAGGAGAAATATACTATTTAAGTCTCTTGATGAGTTGAATAAATGTTTTACTTAAAGCATTTTGACTTTAACTTCAGAGGTCTGAAGTAGTCTAAATATTACCAAACAATAAAATATAATACTTGTTACACCCACTAAGGGATGTGAATGCCATTTTCTGGAAAACAGATAAACTATGAAACTCACTAGTAAACTTTTATTAGATTTCATTTAGAAGAATTCTACTAGACAGAGACTTTTGGCCCAAGACCTTTATTATAGACTTTCTTCCCAAAGTTATACTCTTTAGCCAAAAAAGATTTGTTA
Source organism: Lyroderma lyra (assembly GCA_004026885.1). NCBI lineage: Eukaryota > Metazoa > Chordata > Mammalia > Chiroptera > Megadermatidae > Lyroderma > Lyroderma lyra. Next base: position 150,122 of record PVJL010002122.1, on the reverse strand, counting down.
TATAAAACCCAGTGAAAAAGGTGAAGCAATTAAGAAGTACAAATTGGCACTTCTTAATCCTTTCTTACTAAATAGTCATGGGGATGCATGTACAACAGAGAGAATATAGTCAATAATGCAGCAACTGTGTATCGTGCCAAGTGGATACTAGACTCACTGGGGGATCACTGCATAAATTATATAAATAATTTACTGTACACCTGAAACTAATATAAAATAATATTGAAAGTCAACTGTAACTGAAAATAATAAACTATTTTTTAAAAGAAAAAACCCAAAGATATTTTTAACCATCGCAAGGTCAGGATTTTTACGGTAAGTAAAGAAGGCATGTGGAGGTTCTAAAGAATTCCTTTGGAAAATAATTATTACAGAATTATAAAACTAATCAAAACAGTGATATTTATCTTTGAAAGTTGAGGTTTTCATTAGGGTTGATCCTAATAAAAGTTTTGGAATCAGATGCAGTTTGGCTTCTCTGGGCCTGCTATCCCTGCTCAGTTCTGTGACCTCCTCTATTTCCTGACATACCTTCCTCCAGGATATCTTTTGCTCTGATGGGCCATGTCCCTGGTTGCCTTCCTGTCTCTCATCACACTGTCACTAACGTGTCAAACCTAAGCCTTTGGGCAGCATACTTTCAAGTTGCCTCCTTAGAATATTGTTCTCAGCATCCTCATAGAAAACTGGTTAACTTTTTGTAAACAGTTCATATGTCTTTCACTGCCTACTTAAAATGATCACAGTATCTGCTTTTAAAGAGATGTTTGTAATTGGTAGCATCTTGCCATTCCAGCAGCTAGATGGCACCACCACCTCTAACATTTGTTTTAGTAATTTGGATTTAATTGTAGCTGGTGCTGAATGTGCTGTACTTCTTTTCTTCCATGAGTGCTTTTGCCAAAAGGTGTGACTTTTAGATTAAAAGGAATGTAGCTATGTTGCTTTGAGACACTATTGATCTCTTCTCAGAAGATTCATCATAGGTAACTGGAGGTCTTTCAGGAAATCAAAAGCCATCCTTTCGGAGAGGACAGAATGTATTACAATTGTCCCTTAGGTCTTCATTGCCCCAGTTTTCATCTGAGTTCTCTCTTTGCACCCGAGATAGCGTGCTGACAGCCTTCAGCAGGAGGAGTGAAACTATGTGATGGGGGTTGTGTTTATTTAGGAAGGTTCTGTCATTACCACATTTCCAGATCTAGAGGAGGAGACCTGCAGAGTTATAAGCTTTGCTTTGCTGATTGTTGAATCATAGATTTTAACAACACTCTTTAGCAAGCTAACTTCTGGATTTTTTAGCTAAGTGTATGAGACACAGAGGTTAAGCAATTTGTTCAAATCTACCCCCAAAATAGTAGTCCCCACATTCCAACCCGTTTTTCCTCTGGGCTATTGCCTTTTTTTTTTTTTTTTTTTTTTAATAAACTTAGGTGGTATGCCTTGAGTGTCACAACTAAATGGGAGTTTGCAGGATAGCTTGACATTTACTAAATAAATGAATAAATAGAATCCCATAAGCAGGATGGGATATTTAAACTAGTTTTGGCTCCCTTATCACCAGTGAGCTCTACATCAAAGGTTCTTTGGGCAACGGGGGAATCCTGTGTGATCAGACTCCCTGTGATTAGAGTTTTTCATTTCTTAGAAATGGGTTAAAGTAATATTTTGCCTGACTTAAAATATTGCAATGAAAAAAATATCTGAGAATTAAAGAGACAGAGTAAAGATTTGGAGTTTTCTAAAGCAATGTTAGAGAAATCCATCTCATTCTTCTCATTTTTTCTCTGTCAGTGAAGTTAATTTTTCCTCTTTTAAATTTATGTATTAGTTGTTTACGTTTTTCAGTCTCGTCCACTTCCTGTTGTGCCTGCACAGAAATTATGGTAAGAAGTCACACTCCATCAGAATGTTAATTTCCTTGTTTTGTTTTGTTTTTTCTTCAAGTGTTTAGTAACTGAATTGTGAATTCTGAGGAGCCACTAAGATTTTAGGAATTAGCTTGAAAGACTAGCAGTTCTACTCGCCAGCACATTATCCAATAGCCATAATTTTTCCTCTCCTTTCTTCAAATCTGTCCCTCTCAAAATAAAAATTAAATATTCTGCAGTTTACATTTTTCTTTTATGGTTTTATTGACAAACCACATTTTTTTTGTTTTATTTTGTAACTATAAATCACTTTACCCAGCACTCGGAGGCAGGACGGTGGATCATTTTAGGAAATGATGTAGTCTACGGGTGCCATCATTTTAGCAGTTTGAGTGAAGTATAGAAACCTTACCTCCCTTTTACATCTCATTACCCTTCCTTATCTACAATAAATGTCTTACATATTTTCTCTACATGTATTTTAGAGAGTTTTGGGGACAACTTATTTCGACTTGGCCAGTGGATGAAACTGGGCTTTTTTCCCCTAGAGTTTTATGTCCCCCCACCTTATTTCAGACAAAAGCTGAAATCAACAGGCTATAGTTCAATTTGGATACATAATCAGCCTCAGAGAAAAAGATTTTTCCCAAGCTAAGCACCTACTGGGCTTAAAAAAATTCAAATATAAGATGAAGCTGTCTGCAAAATACCTTTACGCAAACGCTTTGGCTGCTCGGATAGTGTTGTTAGCAATGAAGAAGTGAAGACTATGGCGTTTTGCAAAATTCAGTCCTGCACCAGCTGGCCTGCTCAGGTGAGAGGTTCATATGAGGCAGCCACTTCTGAAACATGAGCTGTGAGTAGAGGTGTGACTGTGCCTACGAGATAGAGTGTGTGAGGAATCAGCTCCAGTCAGGAGAGTTGCGCACCTGATTAATCACATGGCTGCATTCAAATGCTCACTGTGTATTCAGTCCTGGATTTTAGAATGCCAGTATTTTAAGTTTCACCATCTAGGATAGGCCTGGGCAGACTTTTTCAAAGCAAGGGCTACTTCTAATTTTCTCCAGGTGTCACCATCCACTAGCTATTTATTTTTGTTTGCTCAGATATACACAGCCTCCTTGATTGTGAAGAGCCAATTCATGCCTCTAGCAGCTGTTTGTGTGCATGTGAAAATGTGTTTCTTTTACGTGTAGCTGCCTAGCCACTAGGCCCTGGAGTAATGTGGCATCTGTGGCAACACTTGTTTCTTAATTCAGACAGTCACTCCCAAATTGTTTGGTGGTCCACCAATGAACCACAATCAATGTCTTGCCCAGCCCTGTTCTAGGATCTCTGAGCTCTAATAAACAAGTATGTTAATATCATTACTAATTAATATTTTCCATATAAGAGAAAGAGATAAAAATATAAATTCAAAGAGTGAAAGCTCTGTAGTTATATATTTGAATTGAAAATAGGAGTATGAATTGGAATTTATTATTAATTTTCTCATTAAAATTACCAGTGACAGCATGATTTCTTAGTTTATTGATGACTAGAAGCAAAAAATTAGATAGTAAAAAGGAGGATCTGCTCTTTACAGCTACGATCAAATGAAAGAAAAAGGTAATTTCAAGGTAATGAGTACAGAAGCAAATCATACACTTCATTACTGAGGATATTACAGTAAAATAAATGAATGACACTAATAATTATGAATTGAATCAAGAATAGCTCCAATTATGACCATATCTTCTGTTGAAAAGTCAAATGTTTCAATATCTTAGAAAAAGAAATAAAACATGTTTTAGCATTTAAACATAGGTTTTAGGTATGTCATAATTTATTTATATGGCTTTCCTTACTCCCAGATGATACTGAAAAATGAGGAGTGGTTATGTTTGGAAACACTTCCAAATGTGAGCGAATGTCCCCTGTTGATTTGCACCCTGTGATACCTCAGAGCACCTTGGTAGGGATAACAACTGTCTGGTCTGAGCCTACAATTATGAAAGGAATTGGCTGATAAATAGATATGTGAATCTACATGTCTCTCAGAATGTTAAGTGCTGCATGAATAGGTCATTGCAAGATGATCAGGGCTGTGTAAATATACAGTTAATCTCCAAATATTTTAAAGTATCTTCTCTTTTCCGCACACTGTCTTGCACGTTAGAGATCACTGGGATGATTTCATTAAATATTTTTTTCTTAAAAAAAATTTTTATTCACTCTAACACCTCCTTATTTATCTCTTCATATCTTAAAAAGTAGTAGCATTATAACTTGCTTCACATATTAAACTTATGATCTATTGAGTCACTAGTATTAGCTATCAATGACATAGCATAGTGTTAGTTGAATCATCCTTAGGTGAGATACTCAGGCATTGATAATTTTCTTTTTTGGTAGAATGGTTAATTTTTTAAATTACACCTTTCTATTATCTGTTTTCTGGTTCAAAAGTACAGAAATATATGAAAACAATCATAAGAATAACAAGTGATCTTATTTTTCAAAGGGCAAAAATATACCCCATTGTATAAAACGTAGTAATTCATTCTTTCCTAAATATCTACATACCAGGCACTATGTTAGATGCTGTAATGCACAGAGGTCAATTACGTAAGAGAGTGCCCCTCGTCACACTCTTGCCTATTCCTGCTATTCTCCTATATCGTCTAAAATCAGTAAGTCTGCCAGAATAACCATTTAAAAGCATAAATCAAATAATATCATTCCCTTGCTTAAAACCTTCCAATGACTTCTAAATACACTAAGAATAAAAGTCAAACTCTGTACCTGAGCCTGCAAAGGTGTATTCAACCTGGCTCAGGCCTGTTTGATGACCTCATTTCTCACTATGTTCAACTTGTCCTTAGCTACACTGCCTCCTCTATGATTTTCTCATACTGAATATATTCCTGCTACCTGGCTTTTGAACTTGTTATTGGATCCTTTATTTCTATTGATTCTTTCCCTAGACCTTTGTCTGTAATCCTCCTCCATGTTACTGTCTAACTGGAAATGTTATTTTTGTTTACTTGTTGTTTCTTTTGTACCACTAGCATAGAAGCTTCGTGGTAGAGACTTGTTCTGTCATAGTCTCCATTGTTCATTAAAGATGTGTTAAATGAACACATTGAACAAATTTTATTTTTGTTTTATTTAACTTTTTATTTTAGAAGAATATTCTCTGTAAACAATGTCATATTTTTACTTAATTGTCTCTTCATAACAATCTCAAAGCTTCCAAATAATATGCAGTGAAATATAAGCATAAACTGAAAATAAACCTTTGCCTTATATTTAAGTCTTTTATTTTGGGCAAGTCGAGATGGTAAGAGAGCACATAGCTACTTTTCTTTTTCTTGCAATTCATATTTGTGCTGAAAAGCAGAAAAATATTCTTAAGTTCATGGGGCGTATTCTCCATTAAACTACCCTTATTATTTTTTTTATTCTTTTTTATTTTTACTGTTCTGACTGGACATTTTCTGCTACCTTGTCTTCCAATTCACTGATTCAATTCTCTGCTCCATCTAGTCTGCTGGGGCTTCCTGCTATTGCATTCTGAATTTCAGTTATAGTATTCATTTCTGACTGGTCCTTTTTTATGGTTTCTATGTCCCTCTTTTTGCTTACTATCTCTCTCTTGAAGTTTTCACTAAGTTCCTTGAGCAATCTTAACTTTATGTTTCTGAGTTGTGTATCTGATAGGCTGCTTGTCTCCATCTTGTTTAATTTCCTTCTGGAATTTTCTGTTCTTTTATTTGAGACATATTGTTTGTTTCATCATTTTGGATACCTGTCTGTTTTTGTTTCTGTGTATTATATTAGGTAAATCTGCTACATCTCCCAGAATGCTGGATAGCCTTAAAACTGTCTCCCTGGTCACCTGTGCTGGGTGCTCCTGTAAATTCTGGGTCGATGTCGGTGTTGTGCCGGAGCTACTCAACAAAAGTTTCAGAGCACACCAGTGCCAGTTGCCACCAGCTTGGGCCTGTGTGGACTTAAATCGTTTTCCAAGGAAGATTGCAATGCAGGTAAGGCTGGCTGCTCATTGGAGAAAATGCCTCTGGCATTGGCGGACTTGGGTAAGGTGGGGTCCCCATGATTCAGCAGGATGGAGCAAGTAAAGCTCAGCAGACCAATCAGGTTCAGGTTTGGCCGTGTGGGGGCGGGCACAACACAGGAAGGATGGTGCCCACCAGCCAGCTGCATAGGGGGTGGGCGTACCCAGGAAAATGGCGACTGTTCTCCAGCTCTTGCTCCAAAGCCACACTCTTCAGTCTGTCCCCACTATGCCTCCAATGTCCCCTGAGTCACCATTCCTCTGCCTGAGCTCAGGGTGAGTACCCGCAAGTGACTGAGTTTGTGCGGGCACTTTAAGAGGACATCTGGGTTTCCCGGAGCCTTCCGTCCCAACTGAACGGCTGGAGTCCCCACTGTTTTTCACAGTCAGATGTTGTGGGGCTCCTCTTCCCAGTACCAGTGCTCCGGGCTAGGGAGCCTGGTATGGGCCTGGAGTCGCTCACTCCTCTGGGGGGAACCTCTGTGGCTGAGATATCTATCCCTCCTGATTCTCTGCCGCTGCCAGAGGTTTGGCTCCTTTCATGTTTGCGTCCCTCCTACCGGTCTCGTGTGGCCTCCTCTTTTTTGTATCTTCAGTTATAAAGCTTCTGTTCGGCTAGACTTCAGATGGTTCTCCATGTTGGTTGTTCAATAATTTAGTTGTAATTTTAATGTTTTCTTGGAACAGTGTTTACCTACTCTGCCATCTTGGATTTCCTCCTGTCCTTTTCTTAATCTTCTATTCCTTAATTCTTAAGCTTCCAAATGGAAATGTTATTTACAATGATACACCCACACCCAGCCCCCACCCCTGTCTCCAGGCACTTGAATTGTAAGGGGAAATTTCAGAAGAGCCTAAAACCTTTGAGAAACAAAAGAATTCAAAATAGGAAAGAATAGTGACAGGCAGTGAGGAATGAATGCTGTTTTGGAGTAAAATGTCAATACCTCAGACGTATTTCATAAATAATGCTACTTATTTCTTTCTTCCATGATCTCAGCTCTGTGGGACTGGGGTGGATAAGTAAAAGGGCAATGTTGGTTCCTGTGTGCTGGGACAGAGTGTGTGCTGTAGGCCAAGTAGTACTTTTGTAAGCCAAAGATCAAATTCATGTGATACAAATATTGCATATTGTATGAAACTGAAGACCATGACCAGATACTGACCTCCTGAAAGTGGCGCCAAAAGATTAATGAATGGATGAAGTTTAATTTTCTGAGGTCAATTTGGCTTTAAAAGAGGAGTTGTGAGGAATGGTAGTGACAAGCAGGCAAAGGCCTGTTGTATCTAAATCTAAATAAACAAAATGATAGGAGCAGACTGAAGGTAAATAGATGAAGGTTTTCTTTAGGGCCAAAATAGAGTCCATAGCAAAGCAGAATCTTTATAATGATTACAGCATTTGGCTTGGATTCATTACCCTTGAGAAGAATAAGTAAATCTGTATAATTTTCATACATCTTCCATTGCTAAATTTTATTTTTAATGAAAGCTTATGCATCATTTTAAAGAGAAACAATCTTCTGTATAACCTCCTAATTTTTTAATATGAAAAATATGGTTAATAGGACACTATTTTACAATTTTTTTAATGGAGCCAGTTTTTTCTTTAAGAATCAAAACCATTCTTAACAACTCCATGAAAAAATGATAAACTGTTGTACTCTAAATTCCAAGAATAGTTCTGCAGCACAGTAAGCTGCAGCCATCATGACAGATGTTTGAGCCAATCACCAGCGTGTTTCTATATTGCCCGTGAGGTCTTAGCATATTTTATATCCGGCACAGTGTATGGGATAAAATTAAGCCTTGCAACATGTATGCTCCCCTAGGGGCTTATACCCAGGATAACCCCCTTAAATAATGTCATAAGTACATAGATCATAGTACTTTGGCAATCAGGAGATTTTTTTTTTTTATAAATTCATTTTTATTGTTAGACTTATTGGGGTGACATCTGTTAGCAAGAGTTTTTTTTTTTTTTAATAAGAGGTTTCTCAAAGACTATATCATGAATTGATCCTAGAACCACGATTCAGCTTTCATCTTTCAACTCACAATTTAGTGTTCTTCCCACTTATTCAGTCAGCCTGCTGAGACAGCCACGTGTGACCATCCACAGGAGGTACCTGGAAAAGTAGGAAATAGTCAAAGCCCTTCCATTTGCCCTCCCTGAGGCTGTCAGAGAGTATTTGATTTCAACCACTGAATCAAAGTCAAGTCTTCAGTAACATCAGAGTATTAATGCTTCACTCTGATGACCAGATTTAGACCTGCCTGAGATTTACTATAACATCAGTATTTCCCCTTTAACTTTTAGAGAAGTATGCCAAGGAAAAGCTGCGATGACGTAGAGATCCCCCAACCAGGATCTGAATATAGAGGCACACAAAGCAGCTCTGGGTGAGCTGAATTTGTTGTAGGTATTTCCCAATTTGAAAGGCCTATTCATGTCAAGAGATGCTTTGTTTGAGCAGGAGAGAGATCTGGAACTCTGTTTGTTTTCCCCTTTGCTCTGGGCTGCTGCTCCTTTAGAAGTCCCTATGGTGATTATCACTGAAGCTTAAATGTGCTTAATTTTACCCTAGAATCCTAGATCATCTTCATTAATATCTGCTTCAAGACTCACTCCTTAGTTAAGCATAGTGTATGGGTCCTATAATGAGAACTATCTCTAGATATTAAGAGAATTTCCCCTGAACTTCCTTCGTTATTCCTCGTGTGTTGGTGGAAGGGAAATGACTCAGAGGGTGGGTAACATGGAGAAAGATGTCATCTTACCAGCAGATACAAAAAAAATCCTACAGTTAGATGAACATAACTAACGCACAAGTTCACTATTTCATGCTAAATGAGGGAAGATGTCTCTCATTTCACTCTCAAGCTGCCATTTTTTACATCCTTCTTAAGTTAATCACTGTCCGTGATGTTTATTTTAATCAGACTTCCTCAAAATAACTGAGATTGGAAATAGGAAAGTAAGTTAACACGGATTTTCTTCCCAAGTGCTGTCCCTCTTGGGAAGGTTGCTGCTGACAGGTAGCAGCACAGGTCTTCCTGTTGTTCCCTCAAGGCGTCCGGCTGGTCCCTGTACCCGTGCGGAGACGCAGGGTGGGCACACAGCACGAAACCAGTCACCTGGCGGGCAAGGAAGAGTCCGGGGCTGAGGGAAGTGGCAGCCATATTGTGGCTGTTTCTTTTAGGACCATGTCTTGCCTGTCCAAAATATGAGATTGGAGAATTTTTGGCTCCAGTTTGCAAGTCTGGCCAGACTAGGGAATCTGTTCATCTTGATTCCCTGACAGGCAGACACTACTTGTCTCATTTGTCTGAGAGTCCAGTCATCTCTCCTCTTTAACTCTTCCACTCTGACTTTCTCGCCGTATAATTAGAAACTTAAAAATACGTGACAGGTGAGGCCTCCAGGACCTCTCCAATATGCACTTGTAATGAACACCCAAGTCCTTGGCCCTGAGGATCAGTTATCAGCCAGAGTCTGTAGAGGCCTTCAAACCCCAGCACCAAGGGTATTTCAGCTGTGTAGTTTGACTTTTTCTTTCCTTTCTAAATTCTCCGTGAAGTTTGAAGACTGTTACATGTCACCTCCAGAGCATGTTCTTCAGCTTCAGCTCTGTGGGTGCTGGGAGTAAGTGAGGTCAGTGCTGTATTTGAACATGACCCGAATCCATTTTCTTCCCCAGGTAAGCCTTTTAACAGTCCCTTCTGCACATACTTTTGAGGAACTCCTGATGAGAGACTACAAGTTGGGGTTTTTGCATTGAATTTATTGCCTTTCTCATTAAACAGTAGCAGGAATGAAGTCTCAAAGTTTTCATCTGTGCAGAGTTTCTATTACCATTTATGATGTTTTTTGACTTATAATAGCTTTATAGGCTCGGGATTTCTTGCGCTAAGCAGGCATTTGATCTTTCTTCTCACCACCCTCCCTTTTTTATTTCCTTTTGAGACTTTATTTTTCAATTCCATTTTGCCATACAATGTTATTATGGTTTTAGATAGGGTGGCAGAATAAGCAGTTTTGCTATCTCAAGTAGCAAACCCAAAAATAAGTGGTATGTGTATGCACCTCTAATTTGAATTTTTTCTGTATCTTTTTTTTTTTTTGAGGATGAGGAGGAAATTTTAAAGATGAAACTGAGGTAAGGAAGAAGTTCAATTTTGACAACACTTGGTTTATTTAATGCGAACTTCAATTCTAGGATCTCCAAAGGGCCTGGCCACTCAGTGGTGTAGTGTTAGGGAGTTGTGCACTCCTTGAGGACTGTGATTTACTTCCCCCCTCCCAACCACTTCCTCTCTATCCCTCCACCTACAGGTTTTGGCTTGCTGATGTTGATATTGCTTATGTTGCAAATAAAGGTATATTTTTCATCAGTCAGGCAAATCTCTTCGCACTTACCTTTTTTTTTTAGTGAGTTTATGATGACTCTCGCACTTTTATATTCTCTTGGGCTATAGTGAGATGAGCACATATTGCTAATGACTTTGAGGAGAGTTGAGAGTCATCCCAGTGAGGGATAGTGTTCATTCTCTTTTATGGTCACAAATTTTATTCCTAACCTGGCTTGTGTACTACTGCTTACAAAGAAGTAATTCCAGGAAAAAATAAGCACAACTACAAGGACAGTCCTGCTACTGGGATTCAAAATGCATTAGATACAGTTTCTGTCTTCTCAGAGTTCATAATCCATTAAGTGAGAAGAACAAGTAAATACAGAATCACAATGTAGTGTAATAGGTGATATAATTAGGGTGTGTACCAGGGATGGGAGCACATTAAAATAGATCTTTTTCCGAGGGTGCGACTGGGGTCAGGGAAAAGCTGCTGGGTGGAGGTCACCTATGATGTGAGTTCTGAAAAGGCAAGAGAGTTAGCAGGCGACAGGAAGGGTACGGAGATGGGGGGATTGGATGGGGATGTGAGGAGTGGCATAGTAGAGTCAGCATGGGGAGGGAGGTAGGTTGGAAATCAATTACAAACAACACTGTGGAGGAGCTTTGTAGTTCTCAAGCACCCGCATTTCAACCCATCTGTAGGCAAGGCAAAATATTATTCTATTTATACTTACAGAATTGTTCAGTCAAATTGAAGCCGGGTCTGGAGATTCCAAATTCTGTCCTTTCAGTATTTCGTTTTGACCAAGGCCCTACTAAAGTAAAGAGTGAATAGGACCTCTTAACTAATAAAATGTACAATTTTTCTTTCTAAGAATTACACACTTTTTGAGATGTTACTATATGTTATTTAACTTTGTGCTCTCAACAGTTCTTAGCACAATGCTGGACTTACAAGGCCAATCATTATTTTGAATTGAATTGAATATATATGTAGGTATTTTAAACTTTTCTCAAATGAAAGTCTTAACTAGGACTTTCTGGTTTTTGCTCTCCTCATTTTAGTTCTTTTCCACTGTACCCTCACCTTCACAGGTGTCCTTGTGCCTTAGATCTGCAGATCCTAAACATAGGACTTCGGCTCTCTCACTCTCTGATCAGATTCGCCTTTGCACGTATTAGAGGGTTCTTTTCCAAATATACTTGTGCAGAACTTATGCCATGCATGTGTTGTTATTTTCTCTCCATATTTTCCATGCCAGACAAACAAAATTTTTTTACTTGACATTGATTTATTTATTTTTTATTGTGGTGAAAAATCCATTATTACATTTATCATCTTAATTGTTTTTTAAGTGTGCAGTTCAGTAGTGTTAACTATAGTCACATTGTTCTGCACAGATCTCTAGAACTTTTTCATCTTGCAAAACTAAATATTATCTTTATCCTTTCCCTGAAAAACATAGGGACAAGGACATCAAAATTCTTTATGTTCCATAACCAACCCCCTCCTCCATATTATTATCATGTAGTTTTTGTTATATTATTTCCTTATGGTAGGCAGCCTTCAATACAGTCCCCAGTGATCACTCCTGGTATTTTTGCCCTTGTGTAAACCTCTGCCCTTGAGTGACCCAACGACTTGCATCTAAGCAATAGAGTATGGCAAATGTGTTGGGATATTGCTTCTGAGATCAGGCCACAAAAAACTGAGATACTTTTCTTTCTTGCCCTCTCCTACTCTTTAAGAACCCTCACTCTGGGGAAGCACTGCATGTTGTGAAGAGCCCTGTGGAGAGGTCTGGGAGGCAAGGAACTGATGCCTCTGGCCAACAGCGACGTGAGTGTGTCCATACAGAGATGATTCACATTTCCTTCCGCCTCTGTGCCCTAGGGGTTCTCAGTCAAGACCCACTTTAATTTCATTTCTAGGCTTAGAATTTCCTGGATACTGAAGGTAATATACAAGGGCTGTCTGGAAAGTATCCAGCCATGTAATATGAAAAATAGAGGCATTTATGGCTCAACTTTTTCCGGACAGCCCTCATACATTTGGGCCACAAGCCTACGTGATATCAAGTCTGGAGCTATTAATTCTCAACAAAGATTTAATTTGCCTCCAGTGGCCAGGTAGTTAGATAAATCTCCTTGTCTTCCACTTTCGTTTATCCACTTTTGTTGTGTCATATAGCTTTGTAAGTGATTAATCCACAATCTTTACTATATATTTATCTTCACCAGTGAGATTTATACTTCATATTCTTTCTTGTTACAACTTAGTGCCCTTTCTTTTCAGTGTAAAAAGACCCTTTGATATTTATTGTAAGGCCTTTTTCTTCGGTGCAGGCCCCAAAGTTTGGGATGCCTCATTCACGGCACTCCTCACGAAGAAGGAACGCTCTGGATTTGTGAGATTCTTCCTCACTGTGTGACACCCTACTAGGATGGGATGTTTGGTGAAACCGTGTCTCTGCTTCTACCCATCTTGATGTGGCCCTTTTATTGTTTGCTGTGAAGGAACAGGTCAGCTAGTTGTCAGGTCTTCAGAGCAAATTTTTCCACATGTAGCTATAGATTAGGTGTGCCCAGGGGAAGAGGTGACTCCAGGATCTTCCCAGGCCACCGTCTTGGACTGTCCCCACCCAAACAAAATCTTGACAAAGAAAAGCGTGCCTTTGTCTTGTTAAAGGTTGTTATCTGGTTTCATTTCTTCAAGTGCCAATGTGAAGAATAGGCAGTCGTGGCTCCCTGTGAAGACTTTGGATGATGATATCCTATTTCTCACTCTTGCTCTTGGCTAGGGAGACAGCACATTTTTGCTTTCTGTTGTCTTTACTTGTTACCTCTACATAAAGTTGGTTAAAAAAAAAAAAAGAACAAATGAAAACTATGTAGTTGGTCTGGAAAGGGAATTCTAGAACATTTGATACTAACCTGATGTTAACTGCGAACAGGGCTGAATTCAAGCAACAGAACTGGCATATCCCAATTACTCCTTACTTTCCAGCCTTTGAATTGTATTGACATTCACATGAGCTATGTGGGGCCAATTTTGTGTCAGGAAAATCTTAACTTACAAAAAAGAAAAAATGTATAAAAACACATCTATGGAAATAATTACATGACTCCAATGGCTCATTTGACCCACCGTAATGTGGGAGACAGCCCTAAAGGACAAGCGGCGTCAGTCATCGCTGGGAAAGTCTGTCTCTACCTGCCTTACGTTAGAGTGGCCCCTGCCACACGTTAGAGTGGCCCCTGCCGCGCGCTCTGCCTGTACTAAGTGTTCCGCGGGAGGCATCCACCACTGCTCTTGGAAGCCCTTCCAATTTTCTGTCTATCACACTTTTTCCAGATGGGAAGGCTTGTCTTGTGCAGCTGTGTTTGGCCAGATGGTGCCATGGGGTCACTCTCCCAGGCTCATCCTTCTAATGCCCAATTATGTGTGGGCCATGATTATCTAAATTGGAATAGGCAGAAGAAAATGGAGCATGTTCTCAATCAGCTTAAAGATTCACATTTTAGTGTTACATTTTTCTCTTATTTAAGCCTCCAGGATCCCTGTCACTTGTTCCTTACAGATGACAGGTGTTAAACATGGTGACATCTAACTCTACTTTCTATCATTACTTAGTTCCACAGTGACACGCCAGTACCTCCAAGACTAGTCAGTCCTTAGTCTTCACCAGTTTAGTTACATCATCCTTGGGATCTAGTGTCATAGTGACATGAGACATTCACTTGACCAGTACACCAAATGTGCTTGGCCTCCTTCTCAAGAAGTGCTGTATGGGAAAACCATCCAGAATGTTCTGGCTGCTTTCATTTCTAGGTCTCTGCTTTCCCTAGCCTCTCCTCCCATCCTTATTGAGCAGCTGTGCTTCTGATTAGTTTTCTCAAGAGGCATTAACTTTTCAGCACTCTGCACAAGGACACTTTTGAAGTAATGGGAACAATGGGCCCATCCTTGTTGTGTTAAAGCCAGTGAGTCTGCTAGAGCTCAGAAAAATCCTGGAAGAGAGACCTGAAACTAAACAAAAACAAGAATTCTCTTAAATGTTTCTTAAGACAAATCTGAGCCTTGGCATCATGAAAATTACAGTGATCCATTCACTGCACAGAATAATCTCATGTTTACTTGTGTATATTTTGTCTATTTTTTTCATATCTTTTGAAACAATTATTTAGTTATCAGTCATACATGCCAGTTCTCTGAAGATGTAGCAGAAAATGAATGACCCTAGTTGCTGAAGGTAACTGTACATGACCACTGTTCACTTGTTTGCCTTGACCACACAGTTCACGTCAGATGCTGTTATACACTCACATTCAATGGCATTTCCTTCATAACACTTACCATTCATTTTATTAAAATAAAAGCTGCAGTATAAATTTCTTCTTAATAATTAATGACTGTTAATAAATGCAACTGTTTTAATTTCACAAATACTTCTTTTCCTCTAGGAAACTCAGTGAGAAAATATGCTTACGTGCTAACATATGGAATGCAAAAATAAACCACTATTTAAAGGAATGCTGAAATGAAAACTATAGGAAGTTTTATGAATTTGCTAAACATTTTTTTTCTATGGATTTATACCAGGATTGGCTATGTAGTCCTTACTTTTACAACCAACAAAATAATCAAGTTTTTTGATAAAGAAAGGCTGACCCAATGTTGATTGATTATACTAAGTGTATGTAGATAAAAAGAAGGAGCAACGTATGTCCTAATTATCAGGAAATGTCTTGGGGAGGAGGTGGACTTGAGGTAGAGCTTAAGAGATGGGCAGGATTTAGCATTATATAAAGAAAGCAACCTGGTACTAGCAGAAACTTAGAAGAGGAAAAAAGTAATCTGGCTTTAGAGGAGAACAAGATTTCGGACTTAAAGGGTTTGCATAAGGGTTTGGAGTCTAGCACATAGTAGAAGCTCATTGTCTATTAATGACTAAATGATCCCCAAATCACCAATCCCCCTCTTCCAAAATTAAATTCCATTTTGGGCTTCCCACCAATAATGTTCTTTTTTGAGAGAAAATAATTCCTCCATCAACTTTGGGTACACATGGCTGTCATCTGTTCATTAGAGTATCTTGTTAGCTCAGCAAATTTTTATAGTGCAGTTAGTTCTTGATTTTCCATTACAAACTGATGTTAAGACATTATCATTCTCCACAGTGCTGGTCCAGAAATAGTAAAATTTTCCTTTTCTTTGGAAGTCTGTTATTTAGTAAATTTAAGTTAGATTTCTTGGATACTTCATTTTCAAAATGCGAACATGAATTCTATTAACTGAGGCTACTGATAAACGCCCAAGTGTCTGTTTGAACTAACTAGGTTTTCAGACCATCAGTCCTGCTTCCTTCCCGCATTCCCTGTAGTTTTCCTTTTTTTTAAAAATGTGATTTTTTAGTTACAGTAGGTATACCACATTATATTGGTTTTATGTATATAACTTAAGTTTTTAGAAGGAACCAGTAGCTACTCAGAAAGTTTTAGCTGTTATTATCCAAATGCTTACTAGACATCTCAATAAACATCTGTCCAATAAGCATTTGAAATTCAACATGTCTAAAATTGAATTCATTATCATTTCTCCAAATATAAGAAAAATATGCCTTGTATCAGCAGTCACTTTCTTCCTATTTCCAACTGGTCTTTATGTCCTGTACGTTTTACCTCTTTAACATCTTTTTAGTTAATTCTTTTATTTCCATATTCCCTACTACAGTCTATGAGGTCTGATAATTAACTTTGCAAACTTGCCACCATGTGGTATACCTACTGTAACTTGGTAAGGTTTCAACTTGGTAAGGTGTCATAACCTTGGTATATCTGTCTCACAGTTGTGTTTGTGTGTACATGTGATGGTGTCTTGCTGAGTGGCATTCATTATTGTTGTTGTGTGTTTTTGTGTGCCTTTGCAAGAATGTCAAAGCTTGAAGTAGAGCAATGAACAAACATTAAATTTCTTGTTCAACTTGGCAAGAATGGAAGTGAAATTGGGTAGATGTTAGTCCAAGTCTATGGGGATAATGCCATGAAGAAAATGGCAGTGTACAAATGAATTAAACATTTTTATGAGGAGAGAGATGGTGTCACTGATGAAGAGAGGTCAGGGCAGCCAGTAAAGAGCAGAACTGATGAAAACATTACAAAAAATTGTTGAATTTTGTGTCATAATCATTGGCTGACTGAGAAGCATAGCTGACTAAGTAAACATCGATAGAGAAAGAGTTAGGAAAATCTTAACTGAAAATCTTGGCATGAGCAAGATGTGTGCAAAAATGGTCCCTAAGGAGTTCCCTGGTGGTGTAGTGGCTTAAGGCTTCAGCGCTGGCACTGTTAGTGCTGCGGCCTGGGTTCAATTCCCAGCCAGGGAGCTACCCACATACAAAAAAAAAAAAAAAATGGTCCCTAAGGAACTCACTGATGAACAAAAGCAAAGGAGAGTTGAAGTTTGCCAAGACCTTTTGGACAGGCAAGATGATGTTTTGGGCTGTGTTATCACTGGTGATGAAACATGAGTGTATCAACATGACCCTGCAACAAAGCATCAAAGTGCACAATGGAGTTAGCCTATTCTCTACAACCAAAAATGTTCCGTCAATCCAAATCAAGAGTCAAAATGATGTTGTTGAACTTTTTTGATATCAGAGGGAATGTTCATTATGAATTGTACCAGTTGGACAGTCAACCAAGTTTACTATTTGGAAATGCTGAAATGGCTGCATGAAAAAGAGGA
The DNA here is from genome assembly GCA_004026885.1 of Lyroderma lyra. NCBI lineage: Eukaryota > Metazoa > Chordata > Mammalia > Chiroptera > Megadermatidae > Lyroderma > Lyroderma lyra. The sequence continues at coordinate 133,087 of PVJL010002122.1, read as the reverse complement.
AAATGACTTGAACTTTTTGCCAACAACTCACGTCTCTTGCTTCATGACAATGCATCAGCTCCCTTGGCACTGTGTGTGAGGGAGTTTTTAGCCAATCAACAAATAACTGTGTTGGAACACCCTCCCTACTCACCTAATCTGGCCCCCAGTGACTTTTTTCTTTACCCAAAGATAAAGGAAATATTGAAAGGAAGACATTTTGATGACATTTAGGACATCAAGTATAATAACGTTGACAGCTCTGATGGCCATTCCTGAAAGAGTTCCAAAATTGTTCTGAAGGGTGCAGTAGGCACTGGCATCAGTGCACAGCTTCCCAAGGGGAGTACTTTGAAGGTGACCATAGTGATATTCAGCAATGAGGTGGGCAGCACTTTTTCTAGGATGAGTTTGTGAACTTAATTATCAGACCTGGTATTCAGATCCATAGCATCCCTCTCCTCTGGGCCTAAGATTACTGCAGTCACCACTTCCCTTTGACTTCACTCTTTCAGCTTCTCCAATAACTAAGCCATCCTCCGCAATGTGATCTCTCTTACAATAGACATCTGGTAATGCCATCTCCCTTCTTGACTGCCTGGGCTCAGACTATGATTTCCTATTAATGTCCAGGATGATGTTAAATTTTTATTTGAATGCCTGTGGCTTTTGTGATCTGTCTCTTTCCTACTTCTACAACTTCTTTCACTACTCCCCCACCTGAATCCTTTGCTCCAGCTACACAAATAGACTTTGCTGAATATGTTGGTGCTGCAATGTCGAACAATTTCACAAATTCTTCCTAGAAAAAGTGCTACATACCTCATTGCTGAATATCACTACCGTCACTTTCAAAGTCCTCCCCTTGAGAAGCTATGCATGACACCAGCACCTCTTCCATCATGCTTCAAAGCAGTTTTTGGAACTCTTTTTCTGGAATGGCCATTAGAGCTCTCTTTATACTTAAAATCTGACAATTAAGTTTGTGAACTTGCCTCTGTGTGCTTACATTGGCAACACTGTGCAAACAACTCTGTAAGGTTATACCATGCCTCCATGGTATAACACATGCAAATATCTTTTTTCATTCATATTCCCCTTACATACATCTAGCTTCTTCTGGTTAACTCTATATGTCCTTTAAAAAATTAGCTTTAATATCACCTCTTCCGGAAAGTCTTCCCTTGACTACCAATCTGATTTAATTGCTACAATGCTAAATATATTTAATAAAAACTTTGCATAGTATACTAAATAATAAAGTTTATTATTATGCTAAGTACATTTATTTCTTTCTTGGAGAGGACAAGTAGAATTTATCACTTATAAAACTTGGTTTGATACCCAGTGCTTTCTTCATTTATTCTATTATAGAACTATATAAACTTATAAAAGTAGTTGATCTTTGGAATGCTGATTACAGTTAGAGGGAAGAATATGAGAGGGTTTGCTAAAGTGATGATAAAGTTCTAATCTTGTTCTGAGTGCTATTTTTAGGAATGTATAGATATAGATATGCAAAAATTCATCATTTTGTAGATTTAAAATTGTGCACTGAAGTATCAGTTATGCTTCAGTTAAAAATGAATATAAGCACCTAACCTTTTATTTTAACTATAAAATTTATTTGTAAGGCCATTTTTACCCATTTTCCTTTTTGCTATTGAATGAAGGGGCAGACACCTTGCCTCCAGAAGACAATTTGAAATGCCATTACGGCAAGGCACATTTACCTTCCTGGGGAAGTGGACCCTAAAAATTTTAACTTCTCACTAGACAATGAAATAATAAAATGGGATTAATTGAAAAAGTAGTTTAGTACTTTTTAAACTTACATTTCTAATATTTCCTGTATCTTGTATTGTGCTAGGTTTTTGTTTATTTGTTTGTTTGTTTGTTTGTTTTGTATGTGGGTAGTTCCCTGGCTGGGAATCGAACCCAGGCCGCAGTGCTGACAGCACCAGCGCCGAAGCCTTAAGCCAATACACCACAGGGAACTCCAATGTGCTAGGTTTTATTCTCCATCCTAGTGTGATGTACTTTTTAGCTTCTAAAGGCTACCAAAACTGAAGATTATGTGAATGGTATCATCAAGATTTCTTTTTAAAATACTGATAAGAAAAATAAACCAGTGCTTCTTGATTTTCAACTTGAGGTCTTAAATTCTTGTACTAACCATTATGCCACATGATCTTTAAACTCCTAATCCTGAGAGTCTATGATTCCACTCGGAGTGATTCAACTTGAAGAGAGATTTTTGGTAAATGTTGCATCCATTCTTGGCTATGTCTTCCAAGAGGCACTTAGCTTTAAAATGGAGTTGGTAAACTCCATCATAAACTGTTTGAGTTAGCATTGTATCTCCAACACCTAATATAGTCCTTGGCACATATAGTTGATGCTCAATTATAATGACAGTATTATTGATGAATGAATAAATCAAATGGCTAAAACACTGCAAAATATACTACTCACTCATCTGCTCCCAGATCTGCTGTAATTCACAAAATTTATCTCAACTGTTTAATTTGGCCACTGGTTTTCTGAACAATTTAATATTCAGAAAATCAGGTTATAACTGGTGTAAAAGGCCCTTATAAAATAACAGTTTCTAACTTTAGTTCACTATTTTAATAAATAGGTGTCATTTTTACTTTGCTTAGAAATTAAATGAGAATTAGTAATATATTTTAAGGACAAATTTTAATATGTTTATATTGGGAAATTTTGTGAATGCTTAAATTTGAATTTTTAATAACATGGTTAAAGAAAAGTAAGTGAAAGAGGCAATTCAATTTATCCCTCATCCTCAACTATTCCAGATTGATGCATTAATACAACCTGTTTCTCCAGAAGATGAAATTCTGGAGGTCAGTTGAATGGTTGCAAATGTCAGCTGATACCTAGAGAGCAGATAATAGAACCTTCAGAAAAGAGTTTTTCTTTCATTAATTATTGCCTTTCCAATAAAGCTTCACTCAGTTTCTGTAATGCATGGTATCATATTTTGCCATTTTTTGAAATCTCATCTTAGAATTGTATAAAGCTGCAGTTTGGGAATATTCAGTGAAATTGGTTAAATCAATAAAGAATATAACATCCAAGAAAATCAGGTTAACTAAAGAGAAGAGCATAAACAAAGTTTAGGATCAAAGAATTTGTCTTAATTCTGAAATAATTTTACTAGATATATTTAAGTGCTTTTTCTTGGAGTTGTATTGTGTTCTTGCTAGACATGGGCATTAAAAGAACTTGAGAAATAATGTTTAAGGTTTTGTTGAAAGAAGGATTTATATATTGAATTTAATCATTTTTACTCAAAATTGGCCCCTTATTAAACTGGGTTGTGGTGGAGAGGAGGGACTGGAAATGCATATGGAGAAAGAAATTAAAGTTGCTTTTAAAAAATCCCACTGCTACATAAACCCCAGTAAATCCCTGAGAGGAAGTAAGAGCAAAAGTTCTCACAATAACTTGTTAATCCTTTTCTTAAAGAGATGTCTAAAGGACACTGTGAACAATTATGACTTCTGTGTTGTGTTATATGCCTAGAAATAAATTTATGCTTTTCAAACACTTATCTGGGAATCAGGAATAAGAAAACCTTTTAGTGCTTCTTGTCACAACTACTCATCAACCAGCAAGTCTGGAATCAGCCTGTTAGAATGTTGTGGCAACACTTAGGATTCAAGGTTTGGATGAGTTTGAAGGAAATAGTTTTCATCCGTTGTAACTCATGCCCATGTCTTTGATGTTATTATAAAACAAGGAGGCAGAGTTTTATTAGGCACATACTGAACGTTAGTCTCTTTAATTACATCACGTATAGGCAAGGCAATCCAATTCTGCACCTAAACTAGTTTTGTATCAAGTATAAAAGTCATTGAGCACCTCATAGCCATATTCCTGGGAGATGGGAGCATCCATTTTGTTGTTAACTGTGTCGTTAGAACAAGTTTTGACCTTGACTGGGGAATCTAAATCAATCTAAGACTGGAATCCAGGGTTTTATTCAAGTTACCTTGACACTTTGAGATTTTATTTAATCTGTTTATGCTCTAGTCAACTAGGTACAATAAAATGGGAATAATGCTATCTTCCCTATTTTATAGGGCAGTATTAAAAATAAGAGTGAAGTAAAACCTGTAGTCTTTGGAAAAGTTGAAACATTATACAAATCTAAAATGCTGTTACCATTAAATTATTTTTTGGCTCATGCTGATAATTTGCAACAACCAGACCACTTATATTGTTGGGATTATAGAGGCAGATTTAATAACGTTGACAAATTATAGCTATTTCTCAGAATGATGTTTCTCAAAGGCAACTGTTTTTGCAAGGAATGTAGAAAGTGATTCATCCATTCTGTAAAAAATTTATTTTTCCTTAACATTTTTCCTAAAACTAAGAATGTATGTGTTGGGCCTATAACCAATATATTCTGAATGAAATCAATTTAACACTTTCTTTTTCAAGCATGCTTTTCCAGCTACCATTTCCTTGCCACTTATTTATTGTTTGGTTACTGTTTCACAGATCTGAGTTGGATCCTGTGGGGAGATAAGGAAAGTAGGAAATGTGCTACTTATACTGAAAGAGTTTACAACCTTGTAGAATAAAGTAAGCCACGTATTTGGCATTTTTATGGAACAATTTTTTGGAGATTACATAATTAAATAATTACAGTTATTTAACTATAATAGTTTTCATACCCACACACAAAAAAAGCCTTACAAGGCTAAGAATCTAGCCCATTAAAATGACTTTCATTTGGTCTCCCAATTAGGACATTCACCAATACAAATAATGCCCTGTTTTATTTTCTGACTTTTTATTGGTCAATAGTTTCTATTGTTTAGTACTTCTTTGCTTTGCATTTAAAATAGTTTTTTCTAATACTTACTATGGGACACTAAAATGTTGAAATGCTTTCTGTATCATCAGAGTGTGAGTAAATGTTGCTGATTTTCATTTTAAGGTTAAATAGTTCAAACATTTTTTTTTTTTCTTTTCCTTTATTTTTTAGAAGAGAGCGCAAACACAGTCTCCCCTACCATAAATTATGCGGTCGAGTTTCCCACATTTGGGGAAATCACAGAGGTCAGCACATCCGGAGTGCAATGGATAAGCCTTGCCCTGGGTAAACCACCTTCGTGATCATGGCATCTCCCCTGCCAGGTAAGTATAGTTTAAACTTCTCATCTTCATGATTGTAACCTCCTGGAGGAAAGAAGCTAATAATGTTTTGCTTCCTTGCATACCCCAAGCATCATCTCTTGTATATAAAATGGTACCATTTTTTCCCCTCAAAAGCTAATGGCCTGATTAGAAATTATCTTATACTTACATAAATTTAATAATAGTTACATCAAATGAAATGACATTATTTACTTAACTTGTTTAATTATACAAGAAAAAAACTGAAATTTAAATCTTTTAAGAGTACCGTGTCCATATGAAAAATTTCAAATTACCTAACAAAGTGAAATCTGAGTTATTTTCAAGTGTACTAAAATAGTATTAAAGTTTGCTTTCATCCTAATAGCTTAATTTTCTTGTAAAAGAGATTGAAAGAATAAATATACAAGCATATGAACTTGCTTTCTTCTAGTATTTATAATGTTACTCTTTTTAATATTGGCCAGTAAGTTCTATTAACTTAAATGTTAGCTATCTCACAGGGTCTGGTACTCAACAGGTACTCAGTAAATGTTTTTATTAGTTGAGATGAAAATTTAAATAAATAAAGTGACAGATCAGCACATACACACACACACACACACACACCCACACACACACACACACACCACCTGGCACAGAGCCCAATGCAGAAAAAACACAATAAAGGTGAGTTTCTTGCTCAATTCTCCCTTCTCCCCAAATGTTTCCTATGCTTCATAACTTTATTGCAAGAATCCCCTGTTGAGTTTCTTCATTTAAAATCTCAGGGTTTTTTGGTAAACGTGACAACAGAGAACCTGGTTCTTAGACTAAATTGCAAGTGATTGTAATTGAATGTCTATGAATAGCCTTTCACAGAAAGACCCATGAGAGGTGTAGTGGAGTTGGTCAAAATATGTCATGTCCTACACTTTTCCCATTATGCTTTGAGACCTGTTAAAACATTTGTTCAAATGAACTTTCACTCGAGTGTTGCAAAAGGAAATGAAACATGGTATGCTGGTGGAGAGTTTGTCCCAGCATTCTGATTTCTTTCTCAAAATACACTATTGTTTTCAGGACTACCCTAATCCTAGCAATGAATTTAGCCATAATTTTACAGACTCCACTCACCTTGTGCAATTAACTGGATAATTGCTTGAATGTGAACATTGCTTTGGCCAGCTATTCCCCCATATGATTCTGCAGGGGACATCCTCTTCAGCTGCAAAGTATTCTTCTGGGATCTAATTATGATGTCTCTTGGAATCTGGCCTGAGTACAAGAATTCAAGATGGTTTTCCAGGGTGGAGACCATGCAGAAATCCCAGTTGGATTCAGTGGAATCCAGTTGTAAACATCATGCTATTCAACTGCATTGTAATGGAGTAATTCATTACGGTTTTAATTTACACACTAAAATTGAATGCCAAAATATGTCTGGACTGTCTAACTTCTTCAGCTAACGTGAGTGTTGATGTACTTACTGAGTGTTGACTGCTGTGTTTATAAGGTTGATAGGCCCTATTGTGCTGTTAATGAGACAAGGTGATTTGCTCTTGGTGTGAAGTTACAGCAAACTGAGTAACAGACTCCAGCCTGGAAGAAGGGCCAACATAATTAATTTAGAGAGTGAAATTATTTCTTCCTAAGGTAAAAGAAACTTGTAGTGATGGTCTGAACTTTTGGAGCACTGGCAAGAAAAATCAAAGATGTGTAAACCATTGCTCTATATTTGAACTGAGTGGAAGTAAATGAAAATGCACATTACTTTTTATATTTCCTCAGCTTGTCTTAAGGCTCCGGAAAGGAACCACTGATGTTAACAGCCACAGCATCCTTCAGGGGGAATTATGCTTTCACGAATTAGGGGTCATTGAGGAAAAAGTACTATCATCTCATAAATCATTCACAATCCAAACTCATCTTCCTTTTCAAATGATGAACTATTCACTAGAGAGAAAGGGATGTAGAGGAACGATGTGTGGAGTGGACAAATATGGCTACATAGATTCCATCATGTAATTGAGAATGAATCCATGTAGTTAATTTAGTTGTGATTGTATACTTGACCTCCAGCTTGGGGCAATGGCAGCTTCCTGCTTTTGTTAACCTGTGGGTTATCTCACAGTCCCCTATTTTGCTTCTAAGTCCTTCTTCCAACCCGTGTAACCCAATATCCTCCATTATAAGCTTGTCCAACCAGCGGCCCATGGGCTGCCTGTGGCCTGGGGTGGCTTTGAATGCAACCCAACACAAATTCATGAACTTAGTTAAAACATTATGACAATTATGCACAGACCTTTTTTTTTTTTTTTTAAGCTCATCAGCTATCGTTAGTGTTAGTGTATTTTATGTGTGGCCGAGACAATTTTTCTTCTTCCAATGTGGCCCAGGACAGCCAAAAGTTTGAACACCTCAGCTCTATTATATCCCCACATTCCTGTTTTCTTGGTTGGACCCTGACTCATGGGAATGGATTTGTTTTACAGATGGAGAGAAAGAGTAAGAAACAGTTGAAGAAGAGAAGCATAGAGATGTAGTTGATGGATTGATAATAGGTGTGTTTTAGGACTGGCCTATGTGCTGTCCTCCTGTTGTATCCCTAAGCCATTGCTCATTTGCAGTGGTTTGCAGTCCCTGAGGTGGACACCTGAATTTGTCAAATCTTCACTGGTAGTTATCATCAGAGACTCTTGTTTCTGTTCAGTCACTTGACTCTCATTCAGGTCAGTTTCCCTCCAAAAGGATATAGAGTTTGTCCACTGGAGGGCTCCTATATATTTCTATTAATGCAATACATGAAGAAGAAAGAATGAATTCTTAACAGTTCAATGTGGAAAATTAAATCTTCAGTCCAAATGAATTTTCTTGTTCCCCCATAGAGCAGCATTTATGAAATTCAGACTTCATTTAGCATGTGTTTTTGCTTCTCTAACCAAATCATAATATCAATAATTTTTCTGCATACACTCTGGCTGAAATTTTCTCCATAAATAAAACTACTAAAATGACTTCCTTAATATTATGTTAGATGTGATTAGTTCACAGCAAAACCACAGAAAAATAATATTTATATGATCAACACTGTAAAGGTTATACCCCACTTACTGTCCAGTCATGTGAGTGCTCTATAGAAAGCAATACGAATGATCTTTACACATCTGCCTTTAAAGAGATCTAAAGAAATCATGATGGTCTCAACTTCTTTATTATAATGGTTGATTGTTTGGGAAATTTTGTTAACGAATGTCTTACTGAATTGGATTGTAAAGAAATTATAAAATAATTATGATATCCAACAATTTGTCCTCTTTATGCTAATAAAAGTCCAGCATGATTGTACATCTTTCTAAAATCCAGATTTTCTTTGGTTTTAAAGCATATGCTGTATTAAAGCATTTTGTCATTTGGGAGGCAGTCCAGTGCCAAACACTTTATAGAAGTTGGAGAACTGAAGGTCCAAGATGGATGGTCAAAGTCGGAGCTGAAGTTCCAAATTGGGGCTATCCCATTTTTCTGAGACAATCCTGAGTGATTAGTTGCCTCCAATTTAAAGAATTCATGTTTCACATTTAAAAAAAAGCATATTAAATGGAATTCAGATGAGCTAGGACTGTCTTCATGAACACCTTTACATAAATTAAAATTAGAATGTGCTAAGCCAAGCAGAGGAACCAAGTGAATACAGGAGCTTTCTTTGGCTCCAGGACTTGGACAGCCAGATGCATTAATGCTCTGTGGGCATCCGTGCATGAAAAACCTTATGTAAGTGTCAGGTGTCAGGCTAGTCATGATGGTGTGTTAAAAATTGTCGGATAGGTGGTAACACAAAGCTAGGCTCCTTGTAAAATAAGCTTACAAGTTTTTTTGGACTGTTCGTGAGCTCCAGGGCTGGTTATGAGTTGGTTACTCCTGAGGAGCCAGAGGGAGTAGCTCAGTCATGCTGAGATGCTGCTTGGGTGGTGTTGGAAACCTCCCCGGCCACAGTGCCCATTTTCTCCCACAGTTTTGTGGATATTTCCATTGAGCCAGATGTCTGCAGTTTTCTTAGGGGATCCACTGCATGGAAATTGGTGGAGTTTGTGCCTTCATTTCCTTATCACATTCTGTTGACTGGGGAGGAATGGGATGTTTTGGGTCAGCTGGATGGCATTAGGTCAGAGGCAGATGGGAAAAGATAGTCTTTGTTAAGGGGTCTCAGCCAACTTGCAAATGCTGTGCTGAGAGGATGAAAGATAAGCAGACTTAGCAAGTGCAGGGAGAGGAAGCAGCACTTCCTGCAGGCAATTCTCAGAACTGTTTCTAAGCTGTTTACTTCCTATTTTGATACCTAGAGCAACAAGAAACAAGGTCTCTGGAGCAGTCTTTGACTGGCCTTGTCCTGAGCTTGTTTATCCACTCTTTCTGTCAGGAAGCAATTGTGATAAGGCCTCTGGCACTGCTCTGGAAGACTTTTTCCATTTTGTGTGTGGCTTTTGATTGATCATGTTGTGAACACAGTGCTCTATTCTTGGATAGATTTATTAACATGGTTCAAAGAACCTCCACCACTTACAGGGTTTTTTTTTTTTTTTCTTTTGGTTTAAGGAGAAAGGCATTATTTACACCTCTAAATAAGGGCATCTCCGGGCTTTCAGTTCAAAAACTGATGAAAATGGAGTGGCTCTGCGTCTAGGGATCAATGCATTCACATTGAGATGTATTATATAGGTGCACACTTGCCATCTAATTAATTGTCCTGAACTAGATTTCCTGAACTAGATTTGCTTTTTCTGCCAAGAAAGTGGAAGGTGGAAGCCTTCTTAAGGAAAGGCCCTAGACAGGGGTTTCCAAACTTTTGGCTTCCCTGGGCCACATTGGAAGAATTATCTTGGGCCACACATAAAATACACTAACACCAACAATAGCTGATGAGTTAAAAAAATGTCCGTGCATAATTTTTGTAATGTTTTAAGAAAGTTTATGAATTTGTGTTGGGCTGCATTCAAAGCCGTCCTGGGCCGCATGTGGCCAGAGGGCTGAGGGTTGGACGAGCTTGCTCTAGGGTCTATTGAAAGGAGTTCTATTATTTTATTGTACTTTCAGGGAAATTTCTTCTTTTCTTCACTCTAAAACCCTTTTCCCTCCTACAGCCCTTCCTTTGCAGTGGCCCAGCGCTATACCATGTTTGAGTTGTTGGTTTGGTATTGGATTGGGTCTGTATATGAACTCTGCCTGCTTTGGACCAGGAATTTGATTTGCTTGGCCCCATTTCAAATATTGTCAGCACCCTGTGCATTTAGAGCTCTATAAAAATATGAAATAATAACCACATTTATGAGCTGAAAACAGCTTTCTCACCACACTTACTTCTCAGTGGACAACAGCAATTTCCGCATTTGAAAAGCACCCGGTATTTAACATCTTTCGTTATCTTTGTGCTACTCCCAGTAAAACTGCCATAATGACAAATCGGAAGCATCTTATTTCTCTGTGTTTTGTGAAGATACCAATGCAATGAAGTCTTTTCAAAGTCAAAATAAAAAAGAATACATATTCTGTCCTGTAGTGAGGCTGCTCAGGTAGAAAATTTTACGTGATCCAGCGGATGGTATCACTCATCGTGTTTCTTTTTCTTTCTGTACCTTGACCAACAACAGAGGAATGAGGAGAACAGAACACTGATGGGATTAGCTTCTTAGGAAAAAGAAAAAGAAAAAAAAGTGTGATCTTTCTCGACTCAGAGCAACTTTTGTTTCTGAAATAGCATCTCAAATTCTGAGGAATAGTGGGATGAAGTAACTGTGGGACCCCTGATTATACAAACACACAGGGCATGAGGGGCAGTTTTACAAGAGCTCTGGTCATGACCAATGGTGTCCTTTTATGAAGTCATTTATTTGGTATGGCCAGATGTCATGTGGAATCCACAAACGTTTGTGCAAGGACTGTTGGTGTTTTGTTCTTAAATTCCTACTGTCTGTAGTAAAGTGGGACATGACACTGAGTTTCTCAGAAGACTAATTTTTAAAAGATTATGTGATTACTTTCTATTAGTGGGGGTTAAATGCCTTTTCTTTTATGAAATGGTTGTGAGCGTAGGTAGTCATATGTTTTATGCCTTTACTTGAAAAAATAGAAAAAGATGACATCCCAGTGTTAGTCAGCAGGGTTTCTATTGAAATGTAAAATTGACTATTTTCTTAGACATTTTTCTTTCATTTGTGTGAGTCAACAGGCATTTACTTGCAAAGAGATAGCAGTAGTTCTGAGCAGGTTATTTGTGATGTCTCTCATAGAGTCTGGAAAAGGCAAGTTGATTCATGGATATGAACTAATGCACTGATGAGCAAAAAAAGAATAAAAAAGGTGTTTGATACAATACCAACTGAGTAAAACTTTGAAAATATTCAGTGGAGGATAAAGAAGTTGTTGTATATGTACACAATGGAATACTACTCAGCTACAAGAACAGATGAAATAAGGCCAATTAGGACAGGGCTGGACCTTGAGTCTATAATGCAAAGCGAAACAAGCCAGACAGAAAAACCCAAAACTCATACGTGGAACATAAAATTAAAAGCACCACAGAAATAAAAACTCATGGACACAGTCAATAATTTAGTAGTTACCTGAGGGTAAGGAGGGAAGTGGGGGTTGGGGGGAGAAGGAACAGAGACTCAAATACATGGTGATGGAAAGAGAACAGAGTCTGGGTGATGAATACATAATACAACATATAGACGATGTACTGTAGAATTGTACACCTGGGACCTATGTAATATTTATCCACCAGTGTTGCCCCAATAAATTTAACAATAAAGAAAAAATATTCAGTGGAGCACATCATAGATGAAGATATCAGAGCATTTGCTTGGTCCCCAGAGAAGAGAAAAGATGTCCATGACTGACCATAAGCTAACAAGTAGGATTTCTAGAGGTGATAGCCTTGGTTACACAACTTCCTTCTTACCTCTGGGTGTCCATGACCATAGCAGGTCATTGATGGCAAAACACAGGGCAGCTTCTAATTTTCATGTTGGTGCTTCAAAAATAAAAACTCTCCCTCCCCTGTGGGAAAGGCTGTGAGATCTGTTCAAAGGTATTTTGTCCAACTAAACTCTTTTGTAGATAAAACATTTTGAAACTGAGTTATCACTAGTACTTTAAGTTAGGAAGAGTGTCCACATCACAGAGATAAATTAAAACAATGCCCTTGAGGGGGAAACACTTCACAAGGTTTGGAAAACATAAATGTCCTTGTACTACATCCCCCTACAGTCACCTTCAAAAGAATCCCTTGCAAGTCCTAATTTCCTCTTTGTGGGCAATGGGTCAGTCTGTGCCTAGACTCTGCAGCCAGGTAATTCAGCTCTTTAGGCTTTGGTTCAATGCTGGTGAGGATTCAGTTCTTCCTTGAATCCTACAGACTAAACATTTGAGTTACAAGCTACATAAAACCATTTGGTAGGGATTGTAGATAGGGAAAGTCAGTTCACAGTCTGACACCTCATAAAGACTTATTTTAGAGTTTGTGGGGTTTGGTGTATATAATTTATTATTTTTGGTCTGAAGCAAGCACCTGGATGTGGGTTTTTCTCTTTCTGGCTGACTAAACAAAACAGGGTTCAATTAATTTCTCCTCTTTAAACATTTTATGATCTTTGCCTCATTTTATTTGGACTTAATGGGGCTAGCTAGAATCATTGCAAATACAAAGCAGCTGGAAGAACTTGGGTACAACCAGATGAACTTGAGTTTTGGGTTTCCTTTCTTCAGCATATACAGTGGTGGTTCTCAAGCAGAGACAATTTACCTTCTAGGGAACATCTGACAGTACATGGGGATATGTTTGCTTATCACAGCTGTGGCAATGCCGCTGGCATCTCCTGAGTAGAGGTCGGGGATGCTACTGCATAGCTACAAGGTACAGCCTTCATTCTCCCAACAAAGACTTATCTGGCTCAAAATGTCATAGTCCCATGGTTGGACAATGCTAATAATCAGTCGCTAGAGTAATGATCTATATATTTTGGGATGGGGTACATCCATAAAGCTGAAAGGAGTGGAGGCTGAAGGGGTGAAAGGAGGGAGGATGTAACCATGCAGAAACTTCACTTCTTTGAAGTGACTTTTTCTCTTCTCTTTCTCCTTGATAGCACCATGACTCACTTGCTTCTTTTCTTTCCTTATTCTTCCACCTTTGCACACACTGCATGACCACTCCCTTAATCATTAAACTCTCAGGTCATCAGATTCCACTCAGTATCAAACAGTCTTAGGGACAAAGCCTCGGGTCTGTTGACCCAGAAACAGAGTTTCAGTCAAACTAAAGATCACACCTGACCCAAGTTGTGTTTCAGCTCCAGACCCACGAATGTGGAATGACCCTACCAACATCCCCCTGTGACCTGACAGAATGATGCCATGACTGACATGAGGACCTGAAGCCATGATCAGTTACTCCCTGTCTTAGCCCCAACCAGTCAGTAGAGCCCATGGCCCCAGCTCCCTTAGCTACTATGACTAATGATCTTTTCCCTGCTATAACCCATCCCCAGAGGCCATCGGGGAGCCAGGTCTTTGAGCACCAGCTCACCTGTGTCTCTGGGCTTGGTGCCATTTCCTCAAATAAACCTTTGCTTGCTTTGCTGCAGACCCCTGAATGGGGGTTTGATGTGCACAGGCAAACGAACCCCCTTTTATTTTAGTAATAAGGGTGACTTTGACGTGGAATGTTTGACACAACTTAAAATGAAAATAAAGTCTAACTAATTTCTAGGACCGGCTTAGGCTCAATGAGGTGTTTATAACGTATTTCGAAAGGAAGCCAGGAGGAAACTGTAGGCTGGGTTCAATGTAAAGAGGAAGGCCCATTAATTTTAGGCCAATAAGGACACAAGACAAGTTTCCTTTATTAACGGAGACATGTTAAACTTGTTAGCACAGTGTTTCTTTCTGATGAATCTGACTTTAATGAAATATAAATGTATATATTTACTTTTTTCTTTTAAAAGTTACATTTTGAAGATTCTAAAATATCTCAGATCTAGGCTATCTCCCCATCCCTTCCAGTTGTCTTAGGCTGTTACAAGCATCAGGTAGTTAGCCACTAGCTACAAGGGGAGCTTGATTGAAGGCCTTCATTCCTACTTCTCTCCCTCTACTCTCTACCTCCACCTGTCATTTGCTCGGCTCCTTCTGCAATCCATTCTATTCTCTTCCCTGTGCACCAGGAAACTCCCTTGCACCCTGGTTTCTGGATAGATTTAAGTAATGAGACACCAGCAAGAAATGGGAGGGCAGGCGGAAAAAGAGGTCCAAGGTATTTACACCTGAGTCCTGCCTCCTCCTGGCTTCTCAACATTCTAGATGTGGCTGTTTCTCTGAGACCCCAGTTTCCTTGGGCAGGATTTCTTCTCCTAGGCTGTCAGGCTCTAGAAATCCCGTTCCCACCACTTGCTCCTTCAGAAGAGAAGTAGTGAAGGCTTTTTACTCTTGCTAGTCTCTGGATGCCATACCATCTCTTTCGGGTTCCTTTAACTCAGAACACTACTCTGTAGATAGTCCCTTCATTCACTTCCTGTTTAGTTACACCCTCTGTAGTGTGCCACCTGTTTTGTGTGAGGCCTCTCTCTAAAGTAGTACCTATCAAATTTTTCGTGGAAGGTTGTTGATTTTCTATGAAATATTCAAGTAATATTGAACTGGAGGCTGGAAGACTTGGCTTCTGGTCTTCAGTTCTTCTATGAAATATCTCTTTCCTTATGAAAACCCATTGAGCATTGTCCCTCATCTGTTAAATAAGAATTTAAAGAAGTCTTCTCTATCCTACATCGATGTTGTGGGAATGAAAGTAATGTATACAATTTGAAAACATGAAGCACTGAAAATTGGAAGCTACCTGGCTTGTTGGCAAGGGGACCAGCAACATGTATTTTAATTCTAGCCCACAATTATTTAGGACTCTTAACTTTGTGTGTATATCTTAGTTCTTTGGGACTTGTCTTCCCCATGATAGTCATAAATATGCTGATTAGATTAGATGATCTTCCTGGTTTCTTCTAGCTTCAAAAAATTCACAGTCTTTATGTGTATTCTGTTCTCATTATAGTAGATTATTTGGAAGCATGACTTGTAAAAAAAAAAAAAGAATGTAGAATATAAAACTAGGTAGAGGTTGTCTAGAAAAAAGAAAATTTGAAATATTTGAAATTTGGAAATTTAAAAAATGGATTTAACTTCTATGTGGTTACCAAAGGAAGAATTAGAACAATTAGGTAGATGTGATAAGAGATAGATAAAAGTACAGGGAATGGAAAAGCCTTTCAAATATTTGGACTCATTCAGCAATGGCGTGAAGTAGGTTGGTTTTCAGGACAATGACTTCCCCATCACTGGGATTGTTCAAGCAAAAACATGTTTACTCACTTCTCAGGAATACTGTAGGGAAGATTCCTGTGGTGATACAAGATTGAATACTGTACTCACATGATTTAATAAGGTGATGGATAGCTAAGTTGCAAATAAGATGGATTGTTCAGGAGTTTTAAAGAACTATAATTCTATGTTTTCAAGAAAAGAAAGAAATGGCAACTGGAAAGAAGAAGGTATAAAGCATTATTGTGTACTTAAGACACTGTCATGTGGTCTTTTATGTTTGCAGAAAAGCAAAAGGAATGAGCGGGGTTTAGATTCCAGCAACAATTTTTACTTGTTTGTTTAAGGACTTGGAAAATGTTCATTGTAATAATAATTAAACAATCCCTACATCAGAGGACTTCTAACTCATTTCATAAATGTTTAATTCCTACTATATATCAAACATGTGCTAAAATCAAATAATGATTGGGTTTTTAAAAGGCACGTGGATTTTAGGAGGAAAAAAAGATATATTTTATAATACAATGCTGTTTGTATTTTTAGCATTTTCTAGAGAGAGAAGCACTTGTAAAAATGCTAGTTTGTCTTTGACATCATTACCTCCCCTTCTCCTTTCAGCAACCTTTCCTTATTCATTTGACAAATATTTATTAAATATCTACTAAGTGCCGGTACCGTTCATGGCTGTAAGTACGCATCAATGAACAAAGTGATCAGCGCCTTGAATCTGCATTTTGTTTCTGATTCTCTAAATTCTGAAATGAGTATGTCTCAGGAGAGGTTCAGCTCATAGCTGCCCCTGCAGCACACGTCAGTATGCTGTCAACTCCGGTTTCCCCAGCGATTGGAGTGGGTGGAAAGCATGCCACGACTTGACCAAGAGGGGGGAGACTGAGCCCTTAATATGTTGACAGTGTTCATATGGGAGCACAATACACTTGTGAACATGTGGTGTTATGGACCAAATTGCATCCCCCCACTCACAGATTTATCTGTTAAAGTACTAAGTCCCAGTACCTCAGACTGTAACTATTTGGAGACAGACCTTTAAACAGATCCTGTAAAATTAACATAAAAGAGGTAATTAATGTAAGATACAGGTGTGTCCTAGTTTAATATGTCTAAGACACAGACACATACAGAGGGAAGGCCATGTGAAGACAGAGAGAAAAGTTGCTATCTGAAAGCCATGGAGAAAAGCCTTAGAAGAAACCAGCACTGTAAGCACCTTGATCTCAGACTTCTAATTTCTAGAACTACGAGAAAACAAATTTCTGTTTAAGCTACCTAGTCTGTGGTGCTTTATTATGGCAGTTCTAGCAGACTAGTACACATGGTAAGGGATACTCCGTAGCACATGATTTCAGAATTATTTTTTCATGTAAATATGAGGCTGCTAGAATTCCATTCACTTCCCCCACATCCTCTTACCCTCAAACATGCTTTGCACCCACGTGGTCTCTGACCTTCCCCGGGCTGGCATTACATATCAGTGTACTACCTATCTCTCTTCCACCACCAGTGACTCCCTGAGGAAGAGAGTAGCTGAGTGAGAAGGAATGAGCAATGATGCTTATGTTTAAGTTTCTGTTTAGAGACATCCTGCTGAACTATGTGCAGAAGAGAGATCTGGCACAACCCTGTAGGCACATTTCAGCCTTCAGAATGCCAAGTATGCTCCTGAATTTATCTAATTAGATAGGGGGTCAGAGTAAAGAATTTCCTTCCCCAGACTGACTGTGGGAGTTTTGTATATTTATTTGAGGGAACTGGGTCAGCTGATAGGACCAGCCAGCCTGCAGGCTCAAACTGTGATTTGGACTTTGGTAGGGAGAAGGAGCAACTTTGGAAACTCACAATCTTCTAAATACTGTATGACTCTGGGTGGCCAGCCCCTTCTGAGGTAACACTGTGCATGGGCAGTGATTGATGCAGACAAATTCTGCAGCCTGGACATTGGCATGACTTCCTTCTCTCACCCCCATGCACACTTGAGGGCTAGATGACAGAGCCCACCCACCACAGTGGCTCCAGAAAGAGGAGTTTATTACCTATTGATTTAAGGTTTTGAGGATGAGGTGTACTATTTGTTCAGAAATAGCAGCTTTAGAAACAGAAGAAACAGCTGCAGAGGTAATTAATGTAAAATATAGGTGTGCCCTAGCTTAGTATGACTGGTGTTCTTGTAAGAAGAGGACACTGGGACACAGGCACACACAGAGGGAAGACCATTTTCAGGAAGGCCATCCTAGGCCAAATGCCACTGAGGATGCAGCATGAAAAGGGAAAGCTTGAAGAGATCAGGAGGGGCTGGATTTGATCCCATCTTGCAGCATAAAAATGTGTTTGGACAGGCCATTTAGCCCAGTGTCTCCAACTAAGAAATCTAACCTGAAGAAAAGGATGGTAAAAATTTGTAGAGCACTAATCCCTAGTCGGGCACTATGTGTGTACATTTATTGTAACTCGGTTAATCCTCCCAAGGGGTCCTGGAAACTTGCTGTTGTAGATAGATTCTAACATGCCCCCCAGGATTCCTGCCCACTGTGCACATATCCGCCTGATACCCCACACACATGCACACACACTTGAGTGTGAACAGCACTCATCCATATGAAGGCTATCACTCTGTGGTTATTTCACTGTGTAAGGTGAAAGAGTTTCATAGATGTTATTAAGGTCCCTAATCAGTTGGCTCCAAGTTAATCCAAAGAGACATTATCCTCGATGGGCCTGCCCTAATCAGGTGAGCCCTAGGCCTGAAAGAAGAATTCAAAGTGTAAGAGGGATTCCCTGCTGCCCTTGATGTAGCAGATTGTCATGGTGTTGAAAGGGCCATGAGGCAGGGGACTGCAGGCAGACTGTAGAAGATGAGAATGGCTCCTTGATTTCAGTCAACAACAAAGTGGAAACCCAAGTCACACAATCACAAGGAAACGACCCCCAGAAGCTAAGAAGTCGATCTTCCCCAGTGAAGACCCCGGATGAGTATGTAGTCAGCCGACACCTTGATTTCAGCCTGAGAGACCCTGAACATAGTTCATGTAGGTGCTAAAATGTGCCTGACTCTGACCCACAGGAACTATGAGATAATGCATTTGTGTTATTTTTAAGCCACTAAATTTGTATCCACAGAAACTGTTAAGTTTGGGTAATTTGCTATGTGGCAATAGAAAACTAATACACCTGTGGATCATATTACCTACGTTTGACAATAGGGAAACTGAGGCACAAAAGAAGTAGACTAACTTGCATAAGACTACAAAGTCAGTAAATATTAGTACTTGGATTTGAACCTCAATTTTTGACTCCAAAGAGTGTATATTTAACCATTGAATATTGCTAAGTTCCTGCCACCGGCCTTCTCTGTGTTGCCCTCTCCCTGCATGTTGCCATGGCTAGCGTGCACAGGATCCCTTCCTCTGGTGTGGCTGAACAGAAAGCCATTTCAAAAGCAATAACTCGAGGCCCCTGGCCCCAAGCCAGTCCCCCACTCTGTAACAATCCTTATTTTTCATCGATGGGAAATCCTAGGCTTTGTTCCCGGAGTTGTTTTTTTTTTTTTTCTTTAACACTTTAGAATTATATCGCTGTGGTTAAGGGAAATGACAGTTACTGGGGAAGCAACGTGTTAGAGCCTTAGGTGCTCTGCCAACTACAGTGAAAAGGGGACTTTTAAGTCTTTTATACATTAAGAAAGATTTAAGAATAAGAAAAATTATACATTAAGAAAAATTAGGAAACACTGAAGACTATGCCTGGCATTGCCAAAGTCTGTAGGCCTCACATCTATAAGTATCCAGGGCTAAAATTTAATTTGTTATTTTATGAGTGAACAGAGTTTATTTTGCCCCAAGTCTGAACCACAATGTTTAAAAGTCACATTTTATTTAAAGGGAGTCATGAAGACATGCCAGATTAACAAGGATATAAAGTGTAGATCTGAAGAGTAGACAGAGGCCTTCATTACCCAGAGAGCTTTTTGGGGAGGCAAATAGTGGGGAAAAAAAGCGGGGGGGCAATATTCTTTTTAAGTAGGAGAACTTAACCTGAATGAATTTTCTCAAATGTCTGAAACCCAAATAGTAAGTATATTCTCTAATTTAAATAAAAGATAACTGAGACCCAAGTAATATGATGGTCCTGGGTCTGAAGATACCATGTGAGTAATACAAATCACTCAGCAATGGTGTCGAGTTAAACTGAGTGTCGACTGTGGCTAGTTCGATCTGATCCCTGTAGAATGAGGGAGGCTGGAAGGAGATTCTAAAATCTTGAAGATAATACTGACAGTGGCACCATTGTCATGCATTTTAGTCTCTGCTAATTAATTTTATCTAGAGCCTTGAGTGTGTTATATATCTCTGTAATTTCATTTTTGCCATTGACTTTTTTTTGCTTGTAAAATGCACTTAAGAATCCCTTTCCCATTAACCTTCAAATATCCTAGACTGTGCTCATTTGTAGCCTTTGTACTCGCTTTGTAAAAAGTGCCACAATATTGATATATATCTCACTTTCTGAGTTAATGGACAACACTGACACATCTAAGTGAAAAGGGTTTTGTATGTAAAAGTGACATTAAGCATTCCAGTATCAGAGGGCTGTGCATATTGAGTTGCTTTGGTAATGAATTTGGAGCAAATCATCTAATGGTGAATTTTAATATTCTTTGTGAACAAGAGCATGCAGCATTTTACATGAGCATGGAGATTTTCTCCAGGAGTAAGTGTGCCCTGGAATGGGTTTGCT
Organism: Lyroderma lyra; assembly: GCA_004026885.1. Taxonomy (NCBI): domain Eukaryota; kingdom Metazoa; phylum Chordata; class Mammalia; order Chiroptera; family Megadermatidae; genus Lyroderma; species Lyroderma lyra. The sequence goes on along the minus strand of PVJL010002122.1, from coordinate 112,831 downwards.
TGCCATATCCTGATACTATAGGCTTTCAGAAATAGAGTAAAAAATGGTACAAAGGTCAGGTTGTGACTATTTGGTTAAGAAACATGCAAATAAAATTTTAAATGATCCTAATGATTTTATATTTTTAAAAATCTAATGGGATTTAGTTGCATTTGTATGGAACGAGAACTGCCTCCATATACATAGCATGCTCTCTTGAAGGTAATATCCCCTACTCTGTACTTTCATCATGAATTTTGGAGATAATATGTGAGACTGTACCTAACACAATGCCTGGCATCTGGGAGTTAAATCAGTTGACAGTGATATCTAAAAACAAAACGTTTTATTGAATGCCCATCAAATGAATGATATAAAGAAAACATTTTACACACTTATTTACGAATAAGCACGGAATTTTCAGTAATATGACTGTATTACTTTGAAAATAGAAAAATATTTTTAAGACAGTTCTTGCCATCACTGTAAGGACTTGGAGACAGCCAAATCCTTTTAACAGAGAGGAACTTACCGAGAGGAATGTTGGACAATTGAAGACCCTCACGATGAAAAAAATAAATAAATAAATAAATAAATAAATTGGACTATACCAAATTAACTACTCTTTAATCAAAATACATCATGACAACTGTTTCACAAAGATCTTGCTAGGGTTAAAATATTTGATCCAGCAGTTGGTCAGGAAGATATCTAGGTTGATAATACATAGTGTTTTATCATACATTGGAGTGAGAATCTGACTGAAAAAAGCCCTCTCTCTCTGAGACATCCACCTGGGGCATGGCCAAGTACTCTGCTTGAATTTTTTGTCTACTTAAAAACAAATTACTTGAAAAACAAAACAAAAACCAAGTTAGTTGTAAGGAAATTGACTAAATCCCTCTTCTATTCCAGGAGCCATGACCCAGCCCTAATGGACGAATAGGTCAGAGACGGCCAATTATAAGATTGTGTCTGAGTCATTATAAGATTAAGCAGTTTGAATTATTTCATTGGTTAATTATTTTCACTGGACACTCTTGATATTCTTATTCTTCAAATATTCTTTTTAACGAAAGACTGTATTTGTCACGCCTTTGGAGCCTGCCAAGTAGCCTAACTGGCAAAGAGTATTTCAGGTGTTGGGCCCTTTAGCCAGAACTCACTGTCATCCTCATTGTTCTGAGGAAAAAGCAAACAAACCTTCGGAAATGACAGCGGATAAGCCAGAGCCGTGGTTTAAGCAGTGGAAGGAAGTGTAGTTAGTTCACTTAATCATAGAGGAAATCTTTCTCAAAGAAACTGGATTGATTCCTTTAACCAGTCCAAGCGAAAATGCTCTGTGGGGGCAGGGGAAACACTGGGGCATTTCAGACCCCTGAGGACCAGAATGGAAGAAATGAACACAAGATACTTAAGCAAAAGATGAACTGAATAAATGACATTGTGCAGTAGATGCCAATAGGACTCAAAATGTTTGGTTCCAAATCTGGTTCTGCAGTCTTGAAAAAAGGTAATTTCTCTGGAGTACTATACGAAATAGGCTGACTTACTACCTCATTCTGTCCCATTTCATTTGGGATCCTTCCCAGAGGAAATTTACACCACGGTAAGATGGCATGCCCCATGGAAGCATGAACTTTGTTCTGACAGTGTTGGTCGTATACAGCACCCAGCCAGTCTTCCATCAACTTCTTAAATTTTTAATTTTTTGTTGTTGTTCCAATAGAACTTTATAGAGCTTAGCACTAGACTGAAACTCAACAGTGTGACTTCTGGGGGTTGCATCTTTTTTGGAGAGATGAAGATGGACTTTTGCAGGAAAGAGGACAGGTGTGGCTTCTGTTCAAGTAGGAAGGGTTCCAGAACAACCAGCCATAAGCCAGCAGGGAATGCAGAGGCTCCAGCCTCACCCAAAGAAGAGCTCAGTAGGGCTGAAGTTTTTTCCTAGTTTTTTCAGTCATTACAGCTAACTCTTCATTATGAATCTGATACCTCAGTAGTACCTGCAGGGAAAAGAGTATTGAATTTGTAGACACGAAGCTAAGTATTTTTACCTGGTATGTTCCTGCCTATCTCCTCAGATCCATTCCACCTGCCCCTGCCCAGTTCCCTCAGCTGCATCATCAGGGATCTTTTATCTAGCTTCTGGTTTATTTTGGTCAAGGGTGGGGCACTGGTGGGGGACTGAAGGGTGAGAAGAGAGAAGGATCAGGGTATCTTTTCACTGGCTTTACCCCACTTCACCACGGTTCTGGCAGTCTCTATGGCCACAGCCCCATCAGATACAGTGGCAGCTCATACTAGGCTCTGGGAACAGGGATCTCTGTTCTTCAGGCCTAGAGATAGCCATGGGCTGCCTGCATTTTAGAACCTCAGTGCTTTACTATCCCTTACTGGCCTCTTATTCCTGCACTTCAATCAAACCTTTTCAGTCAAATCCTTTAGGTATGCTAGCTATTTCTTGTCAGGGTCCTAAAAGACACCTTCATGTTCTTGGACAAGTCAGATAATCTCTCTGCCCCCTTTTATTTTTCTTGATCTGTAAAAGTAAATAATACTTATATTGTCTACCTTGAAGAGCTGTTAGGAGGACCAGTAATACATGTGAATTTGTGAAGTGTCTTAAAAATACAAACTACAAATAGCAAACCATCAGCTAATATTAAATCCCTAATTAGTTTCCTTCAAGTACTTGCTATGTTTTTTATAACCTCTCCTCATCATAAACTGATACAAGCTCTCGGAATGCAACTTTAGGTTGACCAAAGGCGAGCAGAAGCAGGAAAGGTAATTCTCTGTTCTGTGTATTCCCAAGCTAAACCCAAGCCATCCTCGGGTTTACCCCGTGTCTGCTCCCTGCCTCAGCAGTATGTAAATCAGAGCTGAGAGGGCAACACAGAACATTGTGATGTACCTTTGGTCCTGCCCTGTATTTTATACCCTCAATAATGATTTTTGTCAGACGTTATTCCCCAGTAGGGCGACTTGTGTACATGTCTTGCCCCTCTGTGAGACTGTAAAGCTTCCTTGTAATGTTCCTAAGGATCAGGACCTTATCTTATATATTTTTATGACTCATAGTAACTAATGTACTGTTGAGCATATATTTGATAAAATGGACACTTGGGAAATTAATGGCTAAGTAGTCCGTGTGCACTTGTTGATATTGAGAATGCCAAGCCTGGTTTTATTTAAGAGTATGTTCCCTGATTAGCATGACCCTCTCTTTGCCTGCATGGAAAGTGTTTGTTTCACAGATGAAAATTTTATAAACATTCGTTGTGTTGTATGGGTGTATTTTATGGTGAGATTTGGCACACTCAGGCCTTAAAATTCAAGATGAGAAATGCTTCCTTCTCATTCCCATAGTGTAGGTTGGAGTCCAGTAAAATAATCTTAAAAAGCAAAATAAATGTTGATGATAAAAACAACTAATGGTTTGCCATCCAGGCTTCTCAAAGCTGATTTAGAAAACTAGTGCTACTCCTAAAGGCCAGTTAAACCTAAATCCACATGCTCAGGAGGAACATTTAAATTAAAATTTCAGAATAATGAGCCTGGGAATAGTGACTGCTGATTTACCCACTGAACCAGCTTGAGAAAGGGGACACGGACAATGGTACCAGAGGTATTTGGCTCATGATCCTTCCTTTCTTTGTTTTCTTACTTTTGAGTAGGCACAATGCACTCCAGAGAACCCTTGCGATTTTTTGTTCCCACATTCCCATTCTTTCAAAAATAAAAAGAGAGAAAAATAACTTAGGTAATCAGGGGCCATGCTAAAGGTCTTGGGAGGCTCAGAGTGATCCTACCAATGTCTCTCAGAGACAGATTATGTCAAAACAAAATCAAAAGCCTAGTTGAAAGAATGGTATTAAAAATTCCCTTAGCTTACTGAGGTCACCAAGGTGCTGAGGAAAGTAAAGAAATGTTTAGACACTAAAATGTCTTTGGTAAATTGAAGAAGTGTCCAGAAACAGAACATTATAAGAATATATGCATGTATGCACAGTAGAAGGATAGAAAAACCTAACACAGCGTTCATGGTAGATCGGCAGCTGACCAAGAGGGACACTTCAGTGCAAAAGTCCAGAAGTTCCAAGAGAAGAAGAGTATATACAAATGTGCTAAATTTCTAAGTTATTTGGTGCAGAAAATAATGCTAGAGAAGTTTAGAAAATAAGAGAGATTAAAATGGAAGGAGCCACAGGGAATATTTCTCAGAGAAGATGAGCCTGAAACTGGCCTTGGAAGGGTTGGCTTGGCGTCAAGCAGAACAGGAGTAAGGAAATGCCACCCACCTGCCCGTGGAGAGGTTTGCACATGAAAGCAAAGAGAGCTGTTGAAAAGAATGTCCAGTAAAAAGTAACAAGATGATGTGAGGTCTTCTCTCCTTCATTCTCCTCCTAATACACCTGGAACCCTGGGCAAAGAGAGTCAGTGCTCCAGATGATCAGTGGTGATGAGGCAGAGCAAGCAGTGAGTTACTCAGGATGTGTTCTTTTCATCATTATTATCATTATTCTCTTTTAAAAATATTTTCTTTGCAGTTACACTTGACATTCAATATAGTTTTTGGTTTTTTTGTTTTGTTTTGTTTTGTTTTGTTTTTGAGTAGTTCCCTGGCTGGGAATCGAACCCAGGCCATGGTGTTGAGAGCGCCGAAGCCTAGACACTACACCACCAGGGACCCCTCAATACAGTTTTATATTAGTTTCAGATAAACAGTGTAGTGGTTAGACATTTATATAATGTATGCAGTGAACCCCCCAATTTACTTAGTACAGTGGTTCTCAACCTTCCTAATGCCGTGACCCTTTAATACAGTTCTCCACGTTGTGGTGACCCCATAAAATTATTTTTGTTGCTACTTCATAACTGTAATGTTGCTACTGTTATAAATTGTCATGTAAATATCTGATATGTGTTTTCCGATGGTCTTAGGCGACCCCTGTGAAAGGATCGTTGGATCCCCAAAGGTGTCACGACCCCCAGGTTGAGAACCTCTGGCTTAGTACAACCCTGGCACTATATAGAGTTGTTGCAACATTACTGACTGTGTTCGGAGGGTGTTCTTAATGGAGAGAATGATGGGAGTATCTTAGTCCGCTCAGGGTACCGCAACAATACCATACCCTCAGTGGCTCAAACAGAAATTTATGTCAGACCATCCTATCTCTTGGAAAACATTTTGCCATTTAGTGTCACTTGAAAAAAAAAAAAGATTGGCATTCACTTCTCACAGCTTTGGAGGCTGGGACGAACAAGATCAAGGTGCCAGCAAAGTAGTTTCATTCTGAGGCCTCTTCTCTAGGCTGCTGCCACCTCCCTGTATGGTCATAGGACCTCTTCTTTTCTTTTTTCACACTTCAAATTCTTTTTCTAATTTTAAGTATAGTGGCTATACAGTCCTATGTTGGTTATATTAGTTTCAGGTGTACAATGTAGTGATTTGACATTTTGATACCTTATGATGTGATCATTCTACTTCATCTGTCACCATGCAATCTAATCTCCTTACTATTGACTATATTCCCCTCCTCCTTTTCACCCATCCCCCCATCCTCTCCCTTCTGGAACCATCTCTGTGGTCTCTGTCTTATGAGTCTGTTTTTGTTTTGTTCGTTTTGTTTTAGGATTCCACAAGTAAGTGAAACTATATACTCTTTGTCTTTCTCTGCCTGACTTATTTCATTTAGTGTAATACTCTCTAGATCTATCCATGTTGTCACAAATGGCAGGATTTCATTCTTTTTGTTGCTGCACAATATTCCATTGCACTACATCTTCTTTATCCACTTATCCATTAATGAACACCTAAGTTGCTTCCATGTCTTGGCTATTGTAAATAATGCTTCAATGAACATAGGGCATATAGCCTCATCTTTGTGTGCATTGTAAAAGGTCAGGCTCTCCTTCTTCGTAAAGGGACAGTAACCCCACCATGGGGGCCCCGTTCTCATGACCTCATCTAAACATAATTTTCCCTCAAAATACCCTACCTCCAAATACCATCATATTGTGGGTTAGTGCTTCATTATATGAATTTTTTGGGATGCAAACATTTAGTCTATAACAGGAAGTAAGTAAGTTGCATAGAAGGGACTCATTCTCCTTCTAGGGGCATCAAGAAAAGCTGTCAAGTGAGAGAGAAATAAAGTAGACACAAAACAAGAGGAATAGTATAGTCCTGACTACATGGCTATTTAAGAAACTGTGCCTAGAAAAATAAATTAGAAGTTGTGAACTATATAAGGGTATAATTAATCAGCCATAAGAATGAACTAACTAACTAACTAGGAACTGCCTAGTCAGACACAAGAATCAGAATATGCAAAGATAGTTGGCTAGGGAAAAATAAATGTAGGATCTGATTTCTGTATCTAGAATTTTGAGAGAATTAATTTCATGGAAGGGGGAGATCATATACTCACTCCAGGATCTTTCAGTTGCTAGGGAAGGACACTGAAGGGTTCTACAGGAAATAGCCTTTCTCATATAAGGCCAGGAATTCACACCAAAGGGACAGCTGCAGAGTGAGTACAGAATTATCTGAATTCAAAGAGGCAGGACTCTGGAGCAGAGACCTGGAGTACTGAAAGGAGATGACCGTGTTATATTTAGTGGAAATGATAGAAATGGTTAAAGACTAACACTCTGGGTATGGGGTAGGACAAGTATATTTTTGTGGAGTGGGCTAAGAGTCCTAAGCTAACCATAACTCAAATGACTGGTGAGAAATCCTGGAAATAGACTGTGACATAGAACAAACTGAGACACCCGTAAAGAGATCACAGTCATCCTAGGATCTCTTCTAAGCATAGTCTCTTTATAGACAAGAGTAGCCTCTCATGTAATAACTTTGAAACTCTATTACTTTTGAATGTTTAGTTTTTAGTTTTCCTTTTCTCAGCAAGTGGCAAAATAGAATGATAGCTGAACTGGGAATCTAATACAAAAAGGAAGAAATTATACATTTGATGGATGAAGTGGACTGATTTCTCTTAATATAGTGTGGTATACCACAGACATTAAACCAATTCACACATAATAAGTGAGCAATCTAAATGCATATTCTTGATTTGTCCAAATGTGCATTATTATAATACTATAAAAATTCAAAATAAAAGCAATCTAATTAAAAAGTACACTAATAAAAGAATTTGAAATTATATAAATTTAAAGCAATATGAGCTATAAAGTTTAAATGTGTACTCTTAGTCCTGCCTCTAAATATTGTCATATTTATTAAGATAAATTTCACAAATAGTTTTTCAAAGCCTCATAAAAAATAGTCAAACTCTGTATTTCTGCTGGACCTGTGGAATCTACATTACACCGTGACTTCATTCTAAGGTAGTAAAACCTGGATAATTTAAGGTATTCATAGCTTGAGTAATGTACATATCCCCTCTGTGTGTGTGTGTTTCTTTTTTCCATTGAATTTTGAACTGTTTTCCTCAGTCTTTGTCTTACCATTCTCCCCAACATCTCTGTCTGTCTATCTGTCTGTCTGTCTATGTGATAGGATTCAGACCTCATCTTAGTAATTGTAAAGTAGTTTTATCTCTGGAGCAGCCAGCATAAATCAGAATTTAAACTCTACTGGCCAAAGGCTGACAAATAGTCTCAGAATGTGGTGCGTCTGCCAATGTCTGTTACTTGAGGATAGACGGACTTGGTTCTGATGTGATCATCTTCTGTTGGCAGGAGGGAGCTGTTATGAGACAGAGGGTGCTAGGAAACAAACAAGACATTTGCTTATTTTCAAATCAGAAATTCCATAACCCCTGTATTTGAAGTGATTTTTTTTTTTTCTTAAATGTGGGTAGTTCCCTGGCTGGGAATTGAACCCAGGCCGCAGCGCTGACAGCACTGAAGCCTAGCCACTACACCACCAGGGAACTCCCTGAAGTGATTTTTTAAATTAAAAATGAAAACATTATTTAAAATACGTGTGAATTTTATGGATGTCCTAATCTTACACCTTTTAACTACCATATCAAAAGAGGATTATTAAAGAGTATACACAAATAGATGATCACAAAGAAGGTAGCAATCCAGATGAACCAAGGTCAGAAGCAAAGCGAATCCAGGTCTACCTTCATTGTCCTACTAGACAGGCTGGCTTGGTTTTCCTGATCTTCGTCATGAAAAGTGGCACAAACGAATTTGGAGAGTTTTAGAACATAGAACTAGAACTTGCCCAGGCCATGATAGGTGGGCAGGCGTTCAGTCTCAATTCTTTTATTTGTTCTTAATTTGGAACAGAAAAGCCTCAGCCATTTTTAGTTGAGCATGTACGAGGTCAAGAAGGTAAAGATGCTTGTGCTTGGGCCTGTCAGCTTTTGAGTCTGGCAACTGAGACAATAAATTTGTTCAGTACCAAACTGTGTGTGTGTGTGTGTGTGTGTGTGTGTGTGTGTGTGTGTGTTGAAACTTTCAATGGAAAATTAGTGTTATAGTATAATTTCAGGATTTCAAGTGTTATAAAATTCTAGCATTTCCAAGGCTATCTCTTTCTTTCTAAAATCATGTCATTTCTGTAAAGGCTGATAGTACCTGTAAGAATAACTTGAGGTTTGAACAGCTAGTTTCTAAGAGATATAATCAACTGAATTAAAGAGTATTTTTAACTTGATTTTTTTTTCTATCAAAGGTTAAACTCTAATTAAATATTAAAGCACAACCATTACTAAACATATGCCTAAAACTCGACTTTTGTAAAATCTACCAAGGTCTACGTACTGCCATTGATTCTCTTCAGAATGTTAATGCAGTCAATGAGGAACCTAAAATATGAGGGCTGTCTGGAAACGATCTAGCCATAAATGCCTCTATTTTATATATTACATGGCTGGATACTTTCTGGACAGCCCTCATATATCTTAATTGACTTTCAAATTCTTTGTACAGAAATAAAGAATTTGTGTAGAGGAATTGTGGAGGTACGTAAGAATCATAAAGAAATAGGATATGGGGAGTGGACACTGATTATGCAGAAAGATTAATAAAAATTTGATTTTCTGGACTGTGGTGTTTGACCAGAATACTAGGAATTGCAAGTGATAAATCATTTCTGTATGACCACTGAGAAAATGTTTCAGAGGATTTGCTAATGTGTTTTAGAAGCTTTAAACTGATTCTTTTTCCTATCTGAGGCCAGATAGAAAAGAAGATATTTAAGTATAACACAGAACTATAGTGGAAATGCTGCCCAGCTGTTCCCAGTCATCACCCGGTTCATATTCTACCTGAAGTGTGACTCCCACTACTTCTTCAAAAGCACCCCATCCCTGAACCATACCGAACTACTTAGAGTTCCCCGAGTGTAACATCAAGTAGCTTTTTACTCCATGATTTCTTGGCTTGGAAGCTTTTCCCTCCTCGACTGCAAGATAAACTCTACTTATTTTCCAAGACTTAGTTCAAATACTTCTTTGCCATGAAGCTACTCTGGCACCTTGCAGAATTTTACTTTGCATTGCACTAATTGCCCTGTCAAAATTATTTCTTTATATGTCTTCTTTTTTAGAATGTTCAAAACAGGTAGAGACTATCTTAGTCGTATTTTTGTGTGCCTAATTCATAGTAGGGGTTCAATAAATTCTTGTTAAACAAGTGAATATTTATTATCATGATTTTGGAAATGCACATGGCTGTTTTTCATGGTATAATGGTACATAAGATAAAGAACTACCGTCTGGATAAGTAACAGTAGATTTATGGTTGGTTAAAAATCTGGCCCGAAAGGTGAGTCTGGAGGGAAGTGTCCAGGGAAAGACTTTAAGTTTTGTCTGAAGTTAATACTGTACTGCATAATCAGTCACATAAAAAAAGAAATAAAAGATTAGAATTAATTAATTGCCTTTATTCAATTTCTGGTAGTTTTTAAAGTTTTAATGTTCTAGAGTGCCTAAGGTATGCCATGCATCTTGCTATATTGACCAATAAATTAGCTTTGTGTTTTATAATTACTCTTTTTATTTTTTTAGTTGGGTTATTAGTTTGATTTTGGAACTAAAAAGAAAAACAACAAAAACTGTTTCTTCATTTGTAAGGTGAGGTATCTCTCATCTTGTCTTTGTTGTTTTCTCCTTAACACCGTCTGAGCATCAGTAACTTCTGACAGGTCTTGATTTTATCTTTACATTTCATTTATTTTGTTAAATAAGACCAAGACACTGAGTTCCTTTGAGACTTCAGATGGCTTTCAGAGTCCAACAGGAAATGTTAGCAGATGAAAATAATAATAATAAACCCTTACCTTGAGAACAGTCAGACTCTCCTGGAAAAATATGTGAGTTCTTTCACTTAAGAAGGCTACTGTTGGAAGAGAAAGAAAATCATGCTTTCATGTGGCCCTCTTGGCCCAGAATATAGACAAAGCCATCCATTCTGAAGTCTTGCTAGTCTTACCTCTCAAGTCCGTTTTCTCCAGACCCCAGAGAGGAACTCGTTGTCTGGGTCTACAGACTGATTTGCACCAGTAGCAATGGACACAGAGAAAAAAGTGGTGTATTTATAGCTTTAGTCAGCAGGGACTTGAGACATCATCTGGCTTAGAGATTTCCAAACCTGACTCCTTAGCAGAATTACCTGGAGAGCTTTTAAAGTACAGAGTTCTGGTCCTCATTCCCTGAAATATTCTAGAAGGGGGATCTAGATGATTAGATTTATTAAATCCTCAATTTGATGCTTAACAAGATTTGGAAACCACGGAGGTAGTCAAGCCTCCCAGATTTCCAGATGCATAAACTGAGGCACAGAAGCCGAAATGACATTGATCAAAATCAACAGAGCCAGCATAGAACACAGTGCTTCTGATGTAGTCTTCAGTGCATCTGTATTAAACCACAGAAGCACAGAAAATATTTTCAGCTGCCTGCTTGATATGTTTCGTGACCTTTCAGGCTATAGGAAGCAGTGGAATAGTGAAGGGAAAGATACCTCATTGTAACCAAAGACTCAAAACACTGCTATGACAATCTGGTGAAATGATAGGTTCATGTTTTATAAACCGTAAAGTTGTATACCATATACATATAATAAGGTATATCTGGGGAAGTAAAATTATCATATAAAAAGAAATTTAAGTAAATAAGGAAAATAAAAACACTTCCAATGAATTTGATGGTACACTGAAGTTGCTCCAACCTTTCTTCGTCTCAGTTGGAAAGGCATAGGGCACAGGTGAGCAGGATGACCTGTAGGTACTCTGTGCTTTGTGTTCTCTAAGAACCATGAAACATTGACACTTGAGTTCAAGCTCTTCTAATTAATTGCTGCTGGAGTATTCTGAGTCTCCATTCTATTATTTAAATTAGATGATTCAAGATTACAAAAGTCTGTTCAGGCTTTACTATTTTGTGATGTGTTTCTCTCTACTGACTTTGCAAATCTCTTTACCATCTTAATTCCTGGCTCTGCTTTGCAACTTTCCCCATTTTTATCTCATTTCCTATGTTTTTAATTCAAGGAATATTTATTAAGCATCTTTTTATGTACGTTACTCTACCAAGTACTTGAGATATAAAAATGAAGAGTATGGAATTCCTGACCTTAAAAAACTCACATTCTAACTGGGAAGAGAGCCATGTATTGTAAGCCCATTGTGATTAAATATGATAAGGGCTGCAACAGTGACGTATGCAAAGTGTCATGCCAACACATGGCAGGAAAAGAGTAAGTCGCCCATGAGGATGAAACACGTATGGGGATGTCGTTGAAGGTTTATAGAGGTAGGGGGATTTGAGTTGGGTGTATTGAGAAGAGCATTCCAGGTGACATATGGATCAAAGTGTGAAAGTGCCTAGTGTGTTCAGGGCATGACCAGTCAATCTACAGTGAGGACTACTGCTTGGTAGAGGATGTGGGGTACTTGGGTTAGGGAAGGAAAACTAAAGGCAAGAATTGGATAAAAGGAGAGAAACATAAGGTTTGGATTTTAGAAAGATTGCCATGATGGCAATGTGGCTGCATTTAAGGCCTATAGAAAGGAGAGGAAAAGCAGGCACAAGGGTTTCAGAGTAATTATGGCCTCAGATGAAGAGCATCAAAAGTAAGACCGTGGCATTCGTGTTAGAGAAGAAGGGAGATCTAGAGAGATGCTCAGAGGCAGAATTTCTGGAATGAGGTGACCAGCTATATGGAATGATGGAAAAGACAACTTGCAGTTTCTAGTTTGAGCAACTGTGAAATGTAGTGGCTAATAGCTTGTTTTTTGTTTGTTTTTAATTTACTTTTCAGTTATGGTTGATGTGAAAAAGATGAAGGGGATGAAGTACAAACTGCCATTTATAAAAATAGTCATGGGAATGTAAAGTCCAGCTTAGGGAATATCGTCAATCATGTAAGAGCTATATGTGGTGCCAGATTGGTACTAGGCTTGCCGGGTGCGCTTTGTAAGGTATGTAGATGTCCAACCACTGTGCTGTACACCCGACACTAATATAATATAGGGCCTGGGAAACAGGAGATACCTGTACTTACCCAACTGGAATGTCTGGTAAGCTGTTTGAAATATGATTTTGAGGTGCAGGAGGAAGAAGCACATGGAATGGATAGGCGTGCTGGGGAGGATGTGCAGCATGGGAAGATGCTCTTGAAGAGGACCCTAAGCAGTACCAGCAGCTGAGTAGGTAGAGGAAGAAGAGTCAAGGAGAGAGGGTGGGAATTAACAGAAAGGAGAACCAAAACGAAACAGGAGAATGAAGCTGTAGCCACCAACAAAGGATTGTCCATGCCGTTGGGTGAAAGTGAAATAGATCATTAGATTTGACTTTTGGCACGTTTTGTCCACTTTGTGAGAATCTCAGTGGTATAATAGCAGCAGAAATGACTGCTCCGCTTTGAGGAATGAAGGGGAAATGAGGGCTTGGGAGCAGCAAAATTGATTCATTCAGGTGGTGATAGCAGAAAGGAATGAGACTAGGGTAACTTGAGAGAATGTTTTTTTAGGAGAGTGAGCAACTTGAGCAAGTTTCTTCCTGAAATCAAATTAACATACCCATTAACAGCAAAGAACAAATCTTCGTGCAGTCTAATGAATTTTTCCTTTCTTCTCTTCTCACCTCCCTTCTTCCTTTGGGTTTACTTCAAGTCTTTCCCTTTGGCCCGTTTGTAAAGGGTCATGCATTAGCAAGGCACTTCACCATCTGGTTCCTCTTTAACTCTCTCCCCTTCTTACTCCTCTCCAGCCAAACTGGCTCCATTGCTGTTGCTCAAATGCACTAAACATGCTCCCATCTAAAGGCCCTGCAACTGTCATTTTTCCTTCCTAAAATTCCCTTCCACCATATGTTCACATGGCTCAGCTTTCACTTCATCAGGTCTCAGCTCAAACATCACTTTACCACAAAAGCCCTCCCGGGCCATCCGGTGTGCTCCTCTCCCCACCCCTGACCTACTGCATTTCCTTTCATATACCGTTCACTACCTGACTTCTTGTATGTACGTATTTATTTGTTTATTGTCTGTTTCCATTGATTACAGAATATGAGCTCTAAGGGTATAAGCTTCTAGAATACTGAGTGGTTCACAGTAGGCATTGGATAAATATTTTTTAAGGAATACCAATGCAGGATGGATTTGATTGAGAACCTGGTTATTTGTTTGTATTGATTTGTACTCATTTATTCTTAAATGGAGGTAATATTAGGGTTACTACCTGGAATCTCAGGTATAAGGTGGTAGTTTTTGTTTCCTTTGCTACTTGGTACTTTTGTTGTTCTTCTTGCTTTCTTCATTATGTAAATGTATATGCGTATATGCATATAGATCAGAAAGATAATACATAATGATAAGCAACAGGGCTGGAGACTTACTGAGTATATCTCATGAAATATTTATTAATTGCTAGATGATAACTTTGCTTAAACCACAAGGTAGGTATGTATGTGTGTGTGGGTATTTATGTGTGTGTGTGTTTATGAGTGTGTTGGTAGATGGGAAGAAGGGAGTGCATACTGGGAAGAAGTGTTTCCAAAGAAATAGCAGTATCTGAGTCATGAAGAATTTATGGACATATGAGATGAAAAAGGCTTATGAGAGCACTTGAAAATTTTTAGTTTCACAAGCACTTTTGAGCAAGGTGCAGGGGGGCTCTGTGTGGAGAGGGGCACTGTGCTTTGCCTTGTATAATGCGCACTTTTTGCCCAAATTTGTGTGGGAAAAATAAGGATGTGTATTAGACATGGTTAGTACTAATTCTGTATCTATATAAATGTTTTAAATTCTTTCATTTATGCTTATGAGTTAAAAGTATAACTCTAGAAATCAGTAATGATATTCATATACAAAGTAATACCCTGGAATACAATAATAGGTTTATCTATAAAAAAAATTTTACACGTAAAATTTCTTGTACCTTGTATCTCTTCTTGTGTTTTGTAATTATTTGTTTGTAATTATTTGTAATTATTTGTAATTATTTGTACATAAAATTTTTGTACAGTTATTAAAAAATAAATGCTAGAATTCCTTTTTAATACAAAAAAAAGTACCTATATATAAACAAGTAAAATTTTGAATTAAAAATTAAAACAAAGGATTTTTTTTCCTGAAAGCTTGGGCCAAAAATGTGGGTGTGCATTATACACAGCAAAATACTGTATATTAAAGGATTTACAGATTAGTTAGAGATACAGACTTCTGTGGTCACCCTGAGTGACACTGCCAGGTAAGCAAAGTGCTCCCAAAATAAGCAGAGTGGAGAAGGAAGTGCAAACTCATAGAGCTGACTATGGGACTATGCCACTTATTAGCTGAAGGACAGCAATCGTTAAGTGACAAAAGCATTGAATCTTAATTAGGCAAGGCTACAGAGGGGAGGGGAGCAAAACGTGGCCCCTACGGAACACCAAGGGGAGAATGACTTTCCTTTGCACCTTACTACCCAGCTATCGGACGGATGCTTCTTTCTCAAATGAGGATAACCCTAGAGGATGCAAACATGGCTCTTTACGTTCTCTAAACTCTTCCAAGGTTTCTTGTAATTGAGTACAGGAAGGGAAAGGCTCTAGGTTAGAATATTGTCGTCTGCTAGGGAGGCAAACCAAGAACCTGGCTGTCTTGTTGTGGGAGGTGCTTCCTGGGTAATTTTGTGGTAGCGTTGTCTGGCAGTGCCTGGGAAGGAATTCATGTGGGCCCTTTGAAGACGGAAAACCGTAAGCAAGGACGTGAGCTTGTTTGCTGTTTGACCGCTCCCCCACCCTCAGCCTCCGTGTGAGAAAAGGTTATCATTCCTGGTCTTCAAGGTTTTATCTCAGGAAAATCTTTTCCTTTGTTCTATTTATGCCACAGGCCCAGACAAAGGCTTGCAGTACCCCAGTCTGGAACAGGGACACGCCAGCCACAGCACATGGGCCGCTGAGTGAGTCAGTCTGGCATCTGTCAGGACTGGCTTCTGTCTTAATTGTAGAAAAGAACACAAGATTGCTTTAGATTGCTAAAATCTAGAAGGTGCTACTGGTGCCCATAAACAGAAACTTCTTGCCTCCAGTAACAGTGCTCTTGTTTTCACGTGAAGACAGAAAGTGGGCCGGATGTACCATAAACGTGGCCATCTGAAGGGAGTAACGCTTCCAGCTCATTGTTTTGCTCCAGTGAGTTAGAGGAATGAGTGGGAAATGAGGGTGTGAAAAAGAGGCCGGACATGGTAGTGCTGCCTGCAGAATTGCTTTTCATCTAGAGGGAAGGCTGCTCCTTTCAGTTTGTCCTCAAAGGAAAAAAAATGGTAGAGAAATCAAGTTTAACTATTACCTCATAGTATGTGAGGGCGGTCCGGAAAAAAAAAAGCCAGCCATAAATGCCTCTTTTTTCATATTATATGCCTGGATACTTTCTGAACAGACTTCATAGATTACAATGTAATAATAATCAAAATAAAGTGCACAATAAATGTAATGTGCTTGAATCATCCCAAAAATCCCCACTCCCCATTCCCAGTCCGTGGAAAATTGTCTTCCATGAAACTGGTCCCTGATGCCCAAAACGTGGAGGGCTGCTGAGTTACAGGAAAAGAAGCAAAAGAAGACAGCTATCTCCATCGCTCTGCTCACCGCACCCCTTCACCACACGCCCAGTCCATCCACGCCCTTACTCCCCTTTATTAGTAATGTCAGCTTCAGTAGATAAATTTACTCACCATAACGATTCCTATTTACTGAGCCCTTGTAACAGGCTGAGTGTTCTACATGAGTCTTCTCATTTAATACTCATAAACCCTTGTGAGATCTGTACTATTATTATCCCAACTTCCCAGATGGGAAATAGTAAACTCAGAGAGGTGCACAGAAACTTAAGGAAGCTGAGTAATTTGCCTGAGGCCGACAGATAATAAGCAAAAATTTTGAGCCCAACCAGTTTGTTGTCAGCACCTAAACCCTTAACTAGTCTGCTAAATCTACACTTGCGGAGATGCCTGCCTCCATGATACATATGCATACTGCATTATTCATTCTCCTCCCTCTTTCTACTACTGTCAGAACCAATATGTTGCTCCAATTTCTTTTCTATCTGCAAATATTCAGATAAACCCAAGACAAAATGCATCATATTATCCAAATAACTGGGCCTTGCCAGTTCTCAGTGCTGTGGCTCAAGTCTGTTTCTCTATTACTAAATACATGTATGCATGCGTTTACTTATGGGCCCTCTATTCTGCTCCATTGACCTATGTGTCCCTTTTTATGCCAATACTGTACTGTTTTGGCTACTATAGTTTTGTAATATAGTTTGAAATCAGGAAGTGTGATGCCTCTAGCTTTGTTTTTCATTTTTCTGTTGGTTTTTTTTCCCCCTCTAGATTGCTTTGGCTATTTAGGGTCTTTTGGGTTCTCATACAAATTTCAAGATTCTCTTTCCTTTTTCTATGAAAAATGCCATTGGAATTTTGATAGGGATTGCATTGGTTCTGTAGATTAATTTGGATAATATGGATTTTTGACAATATTTATTTTTCCAATCCAGGAGCATGTAATAATATTGGAAGAGTGTAACTTGGAAAAATCAATAATGTTGTTAGACTTGGCTGATACACAGTATGATTCACTTTATAATTTCTCAGCCACCAGCTTTCTCTGTTTCTCCTCCTTTCAATCCTTGACTTAATGACACTGCATCATTCCCTTTCCTGAGGCCACACATACCTATTGGTCTGGTTAATCTACAGAACCCTGACCAGGAATGAGTGATCTCCCCTACTCCAGGCTCCCAGCTATCGGAATCCATGACTGCAACTCCCTGCTGTTTTTGTTGACTACACATACAGCAAAGTTGAAGCAACAACATTCTTCAGGTGCCCGGACTTGGTAACCCTGTAGAACCCAAGACTGCAACTCCCCGCATTTTCTGATGACTAAACACAAAGCAGTGGTGAAGTAATAACACAGTCCCTCTGTCCTTCCCCCTACTAGCTATCTTTAAAACTCCTTAGTTAACTCCGGCTCAGGGAAGATGTTTTCTTTTTCCCAAGATGTAAGTGCCATCTTCCCTAACTGCCAGTTTCTAGGTGTAAAGCATGCTTTCCTCCTCACTGATACTTGTCACTCAAGTTATTAGGTACTGGTGACAAGCGGTCAAACCTGAGTTCAGTAACAATATCTTTCCATTTATTTGTGCCTTCTTCAATTTCTTTCATCAGTGTCATTCAGGGTACAGATCTTCCAACTCCTTGGTTAAATGTATTCCTAATTATTTATTCTTTTTAATGTTATTGTAAATAGGATTGTTTTCTTAAGTTTTCTTTCTGATAGTTCACTGTTAGTATATAGAAACAACTGTTTTATTCTAACAGTGTTTTGGTGGAGTCTTCAGGGTTTTTTAAAAAATATATATTAATTTGCTGTATGCAAATAAAGACAATTTTACTTCTTCCTTTTCAATCTGGATGTCATTTATTTATTTAGTGGTAGAGTGGGCATCCTTGTCTTGTGCTTGATCTGCGAGGAAAACTTTCAGCTGTTCATTGTTGAGCATGATTTTAGATAAAGACTTGTCATATATGGCCTTAGGGTCCTCTTTTTAAGTGCCAGTGTTCCCTAATTCTCTATCTTCAAGTCTTTCTCACTTTCTCCCTATGGATGAGTGACCACATGATGTAAGCTACTTTCTGATTCCTCTGGTTTTGATTTATATTCTGAGCTTCAAATTTCATTTATAGCTATAGCTAGACAGCTCCAAATCTAATTCAGTATCTTTAAAATTGAACTTACTCTTCAAACCCTCTCCTCAACCTCCTTCCATATTCTTTATCTCATTTATTGAGTTTGCCTCCTACATAATTTCTCATATTTAAAAATAAATGAAATTAGTATTTGTTTTTCCCTTCCTATCACTTTTGCCTAATTCCAATATCTAATGGTCATAAAATGCTATAGAGTTTATTTTCAAAATATTTCTCAAATCCAGTCCTATTTATCGTCTCCACATGGGTGTCGATTCTAATGTGAAATATAATAGGTCCCAGACAACTACTTTAGGCTTCTAAATAAAATTCCTGGATCTATGTCTTGTGACTTTAGTATACCCTGCACACTGCTGACATGATTACTTTACTAAATCAGACCTCTACATCTAACCTGCATTCCTAAAATTGTTCAATGGTTTAATCCTAGATATAGGACGCTTGAGTGGAACTTCTAACTCTGGCTCCTATCTGACCTCTCCAGAATCTTCCATTGCCATGCTCTCCCTTTCCCACATCTTAAAATTAAAGCTATACAGAATGTGAACACATCATGCTCTTTTGTTACTTTGAGATATTTGAACACATAAACTGGCAAGAAATTCTGTTTGAGAAAAACCCACTTTCCTCTGCCTGAAAAACATCCACTCATTCTTTATGGCCTCGTTTGCTTTCCAAGTGGTTTTTTCTGAAAGCCTACAGTGTGCAAAAAACTTTGGTGCTACCACAATCTCTGTACTATCAGTACAGAGATTTGAACTAAGCGATTCACTGTTTTCTATCTTCTTTAAAAATATAAACATTCCTGGGAAAACAAAATATTAAGTCTTCTATATATTAGTGAGGCATAATTTATAAAGTTGTTTTCCCCAATGACAGGAAAGCCATGTGGGAAGAAGAAATAGTGATGAGAAATAGAAATAGATACTGAAAATAAATTGCCTGTTAAAATTTTCTCTAGCCTGGCTAAATCACCATATTCTATAAGCAGCGTATATCCTTAGCTGGATAGTAGCAAGAAAAGAAATTGTCGACTTACAGATAAGGCTAGTCATTTCTGAATTGAATTTGAATAATCTCAGAGATGTGTAGCATGTCAAAAGTAAAAATAAGTTAAAAGTTTTAAAGAAAAGTAGGCAAAAATGTACCATCTCAAACTTAGAACTCTTCTTTAAATATGTGGTCAAGATTCTTCCATGTGTAGGGGGCCATTTAGGCTAACTATCAAGGTTAGGGAAAAGAATTGGGTAATTTGAAGGGGATCAGATATTTCTGGAGAAAGTATGCAGTTTTGGAGGTGCTGCAGGAAGGTGTGCATAGCAGAACATTTTCAGTTTGACCACGGCAATAATTTAATTCAGCCCCTTAGTTTTGTGGAGAAAGACAATGAGACCTTAGAATGTTAAACTTCTTGAACAGATCTCAGTCTCTGTGCTGCAAATGAAATGGGAAACTTGTCCTATCAGTATGTTCTATTTTTCCACAAATGAAATTAATACCAGGACATAGTGTATAAAGTGATAGAAATAGCTTACATTTGTATAGAGCTTTGTTTATCAAATTCTGGACACACTATTATCAGAGTGCATACTGTTTCTGCCTTTGAGACACATTAATGTGTGTGTCCCTGTGATTTGCTATGTGACTGGGGCACATTTGAGAATGAAAGGGGAGGCTATAAACAATTATGTAGAAACAACAGGCACAAACTGAGAGTATTCCAAGCTCCCCTGGATATGTGTTCATATGATTATAACCTAATCACAGAATCACCAAGGCCAAGCTCCCAGTTAGGTCACAATGCAAAACAGTTTGTGGATTATAGTGGGTCAGAGCTCAGTTTTGAAGATGGCAGCTGCTGGAGATTGGCTACACAAGACTAAGGATGAATTGCCCCTGGGGTCAGTAAGTTCAAAGATTTATAGTTCACCAGATGAAGTGGCTAATACAAAGACATTGAACCCATAGAATTTAATTTCTGGAAGAAGAGAGAAAAATAAGAAATTGAAGCATGTATGTTAACCTAATACTTATTATTTATTTATTATTATTAAAATAAAATGCTTAAGTATAAACAAATACTATGCCCATCTCTTTTCAGAATTCATTTTTAAAAATATTTTAATCAGTGGTGAAGGTAATATGCATATATTTATACATGTCTCCTCAAAATCTCAAATGATGTAACTCAATTATAAGTGTATAAATACTAATATATTAAAGGAGGGGGCCACTACAAACTAAGGAGTCCATGTTTCTTAAAGTTTTCTAGCCATGATGTTTCTTACTCTGAACTTAGCTGGTAGATCTGACAACCACAACAGATGACATTTATTTTGTGAATAACATTACATTTAGGTTTCGTTGGTACTCATCTCTTTTGACTTAATATTCAGTTCACATTATCATTATTCATTGAGAATAAATGTGATTTTGTACTAGGTGCTTGTAGTTTCTATTCTACTGTGAGGAGAAATGATAAAATAAAAGTGTGTATTTTTAAGAATGAACATCTCTATGCCTATTATCATTAGCAATATCTCACATATATACATTATAGCACCGAACACTACAGATGCTTTCATGTACATTAACTTCTTTAAATGCTCAACAGAAATCTTGGGTGATAGGCGATATTATCCCCTTTTAGAGATAAGGAATCTTAGATTGAGAGCTGTTGACTCAGTTTTCACTCAGAATGGGCACACTGAATTTTTTCTTCTTCTTCCTTCAGGTAGGATTGTGATCAGGCTCATTCATTCAGTAAATTAAACACTTATTTGACACCCATTATGAATGTATCTGCTTTTGCTTCTGTTGGTATATGGTATAGATTTGGACAATAGCTAATTCTGCCCTGTCTATGGACTTAGATCAGTATTTCTCAGTCGGGGCCATTTTATTCCCCAAGGGACATTTGGTAATGTCTGAAGACATTTTTCCTGTCACATATGGGGGAAGAGATGCTGCTGGCATCTAGTGGTTAGAGGTCAAGAATGTGGCTAAACATCTTGCATACTCAACACAGCCCCCCACAACAAAGAATCACCCAGCTCAAAATGTCAGCAGTGCTTAGGTGGAGAAACCCTGGATTAGAGGAAGACAGTATCTTTGATTCTTTCTTCCATGTGACCCTGCTGTCTCAGTTTGGGTGCCTCCAGGGCAGAGCCTGAGACATCCTGGACATGGGTGCAGGAAGCAAGTGAGGGAACAGAGAAAGTAGGGCAGGGAAAGAGGAAGAGCCAAAACAAGGAGATGTTACTGAGGCTGCCATTGTGAGGAACAGGCTACATTCCGTCAGGAGTTACTGAGGAAACTGATGATCGCTCTACAAATTGTCTTCTCCAGACAGGAGAAGGTAGCATTTACCACCAAACTCAACCCCACATGGCTGAGGGATGTTTCTGAGGCTTAAACACCTTCGCACATCCATGCTGTGCTTACAGGTGGGCTGAGTGGGCTCTCATGCACCAAAGAAGGTTCTGGGGCAAAAAGAGGAAAAATGCACCTCACACTCCAGGTAGGAAGAACCCTGTCAGTATGAGCTTAGTCTGCGCTTGCATGGAACTGTCCACCACAGCTGCAGCTGAAATCAGAGGTGGGCCTCGGGGATGGACAAGGGGCACCAGAGGTATTTGCTACACTTTGGGTAGGGGAAATGCAGTTGTCTTCCAGATAATGTAGTTTGTTACAATACTGACTTTATTTCCCCAAAATTGATCATTCTATTTTGGTCACCTCTTTCCTAAATACCAAAAAGGGTTTATTCAGAAAATTAAGACCATAAACAAGATTTGAGGACATATGATTATTTTTAAAAATTTGCTTAGGACTTCAATTCTTTCTGTATTAATGAAACATATTTAGGATAAAAGAGTCAATCTGCGAGTTTATAGTAAATCCTCTTTTCCCACATCTAGAATGAATAAAACAGCATTTATGTATAAAATACCAGTTATACTAGCTTAATTGTTGCTCTCTGTCCTCTCTCCCTTCTTCCTTGGTGGAGGGTACCAGATGAGTGGATGTGGGCCACAGTGATCAGGAAACTTCGTATCGTGCTGTGAGGTGTCTGTTGATGCTAGAAACTATATCCTGGGTTTGAGTCTTGACACAGACTTATTACACTAATTTACATGTTCCATCAGCTGTGCATAAAATGGAGAGGAAAATGTGGCCCAAACTCTTCTTTCCAATGCCAGTCAAGTACATATCCAGCATATACTGAGACCTTAAAGGACAGGCCCTGTCCACATGCATTACATTTAAATTATAGTACGCAATTCAAGCTAGAAACAGATGACCTTACAAGGTCTAAGATTAGTATAGTTGTCTGTTAACTCCCTTGTTTCCACAGGCAAGCTTCTCACAGAATAGTCTAGAATAGTTCAGAATCAACATTTCTTAGGATTGTGGAGGGAAACAAAGTGATTGCTGTATCCTAGATCAAATGTAAAATACAATAATAGCTGGTAACATTTACTGGAAGCCCAGCTCGTCATTTGTCTGTATGGTATGAGATCTAGGTCCTGCCCTGGCCCTTTCCCAACTAACTACATTTCCCAGACACCCCTACCAGCTGGCTCCTAGCAACTTTCAGAAAACAGAGGCACTGCCAGAAGACTGGAGGATGGGAGCCAGGATGTTATCTTCCATCTTTGTGTTTCCAGTCGGATCTCCAGAAGTGGCTGTGTCTATTTCATGGCTCCAGCTCTTTACAGAAAGCTCCAGCTTCTAGTCTCCCTTAAAACTACCTCCTCCCTTTGCCTGCCAGTCCTGTGAGCTGGTAGAGACTTCCTGTTCTAATTCATCTCTGGATTGCTTTATGGTCCTCTGTTTAACCTTATGCACTTCCAACATATTTTAATATAGATTCCCAGGGTTTGGATTCTTACCTGTTGTAACTCTCTAATCTATATAACAAGTCTGTGAGGAAGACATTGTTATTTCCCCCATTTTTAGAAATGAAGAAACTGAGGTAAATAGAGATTAAGTTGCTTGTTCAAAGTCCAACAGAAAGCAATAAATCATATGGCCTCTCATTAGACTCAAGTCATTCACCCTTGACTTCAAGCATTTCTAACTGAAAAATTCTTCCATGAACTCTCAGCTCAGGGTCACTGGCATCCTGCCAAATGTCTCTGGTGATGCTTCTAATTTTAGTAAGGCAAGTGGCCAAAGGACTGCTTCTGTTATCCTCCATGAACCCCTGAGATCCATTTTGCTTTCTCGCTTTCATGTCTTTTATTGATTGATTGATTGAGTGATTGTCCTCCATTGCCTCTATAGATCTCCTACAAGGATCACTCACTGGGTTCTCTTGGTCCCATCTGAGCACTCAGTGTATGCAGAAGTTGCTCCTGCTCTAGTTTCGCTCCCTGTCTCATTTGTGTCCTTTGCCACTTCCACTGATGCACAAGGACAGGTCAAAGATACATCACATAGGAACACACTGACAATTCCGATGGTGAAATGAATATTTCCCAAAAGAGCTCCATAATCTTACCTAACATGACATTTTTATAAATAAACACTGGTTCTCCACTTAAGATTTTCTGAATATATCATATAATTTTGTATTAACTTCTATTTTTTTCCCATTACCGTCTTCTATATTTGAAATGCTCTTTCCCTCGCTCTCCTCTTGGTGAAATTTTACTTATCTGGAAAGGCAAGTTCTGTCCTAAATGCTATCTATCTATTCCATAATCATGACTCCACCCTCCACCCCCAACCTCAAACCACTACTCTAGGTAGAGTAAATCACCTCCCCCATTTTGGTTACATATCACCCTATCCACCTCTCTGACCTACTTCTCAGTATGTGCATATCTGTCTCCCAAATAAACTTGACAGTAGAGAGCATATCTTTGCTTTTGTGTTTCCTGTCACCGAATACATGTTCAGCAAATTTTTAAGTGGAGTCAGAGCAAGCAGTTTTGTTGACTTCTGCACTAACAAATTTGAGAGATATGTTAGTGACAAGTAACCAACATTTAGTGAATGCTAAGGTGGTAAAACTATCTCCTTATAGATTTGGTTTTTGTTCTTTTAATTTAATATGTTATAAAATGGGAGATTTGGTGATTTCCATGATGCAAAATTTGTATGCTAGATGCTAACACAAAATTGTGTGTGTATGTGTGTGTGTGTGGGGGGGGGGGGGTGAAATGGACAAATTTACCTGAATATTTTTTTTTTCTTGTAGGCAACTACCTGACAACATTATTGAGGGGAAAGATGTCACTATATTATTGCAAAATATTATTTTGAAAACACAACTAAATTTCTACAAACTACTCAGTGATGGAAAATAGGCATTACTGAATTAGTCAGAGGTTATAAATTGTTTTATTTTTAATGGGAACTATTTAATGTGGAGTTTACTCATTTGTTGGTAGGGAGAAGTAATCAATATGTATAAATTTAGTTTATGTACACACAAAATTGTGCATTATATATTGGGTGTTATATGTGTGACATACCAAAAGATAGTTAATTAATTATGTGGGCCAAATAATTAACTAAAGGGCTAATATGAGTTAGTCATTAAGAAGTTTACAATATCCAGACCAATACGTTCCCAGTTTTGTTACCTTTGAATGGTTTATAAAGTTGGTCATTTCCCAAAGTGGTTTAGCACTTAGGTAAATAGATCTATCATAGTACCAAAAAGCAATACACACACACACACACACACACACACACACACACACACACATTTTTTTTTTTCTCATGGTAGGTCATCCAGTGTAATCCAGAGAGCACAATCATAGAATTATAGCTAAGAAGAGTGACTGGTCTGTATCATTCTCTAGCTTTAGGCCTGTAAATACAAGTGTTTGATCCCTTTTTTCTCCAGCTTGCATAGTGGTCACTGAGCCAATTCTTTTCCTTTTTAAACTTTTTAAACCTATTTATTCATCTCAACATGCTCTCTCTTTCTGCCACTAATTTATGTTAATGTAAAAAGTTTAGGTCCACGATGCCTGATTAGAAAATATACAAGTGATTTGGCTAGAAGTGCAATGAAAGTGCTAAAGAAGAGTATCATGTCCTTTGTGAAAATGAAGATTTTCTTTGGCTGAAGACAAGAGTGCATGCAAAAAGAAATGTAGGAGAGACCAGACTGTAAAGCTCAGTAGGATTTTAGACATGGGTGGAAGCCTTTCGACATTGCAAAGAGTAATGTAAGTATTGTTCTATCTGGGAAGAGGTGACCATCAGTATACAGACTACACCGACTGTGATCAGTGCATCATGGGACTTTAGGACATCTGAAGAGAATGAAACAACAGCAAGGGTTTAAAAAAAAATCAGGAATACAGGAATGCATCCCTAAGAAACCACAAAGGAGGCACGCCCAAACATATATATAAATACAAATATAAACATAAATATAAATATACACATATATAAAATTATTGTTGGCTTTTGTTAAAATGAGACCACACTACGCACATTACTCTGTAGCTTGTTTTCCTCACTTTACAATTTAGCATTTGAAGCACTTTCTTAATATATGCATGTTACAAATTTGACTTTCAACAAGGGTGTCAAGACAATTCAAAAGGGAAAAAGTAGTCTTTTCAACAAATGAACCACTGGATATACATATGCAAAAGAATGAATTTGTATCCTTTTCTTATACCATACACAAAAAAATTATTTCAAGTAGATCATAGACCTAAAAGTAAGAGCTGAAATTTGAAGAAATTATGGGAGTAAATCTTTATGGCTTTTGGTTAAGTAAAGCCTTGTTAGATATAACACTGAAAAGCACAAGTGACAAAAGAAAAACAGACAAGTTGTACTTCACTAAAATTAAAGACTTTTCTGCTTCCAGGGACCCATCAGTAATGTGAAAAGACAACCCAGAATGGGAGAAGATACTTGTATGTTATCTATCTGATCAGAGACTTGTATCCAGAATATATAAAAAGTGCTTGCAACTCAACAATAAAAAGAAAATAACCCAATTAAAAATGGATGAAAGATCTGAATAGACATTCCTCCAAAGAAGATATGCAAATGGCTTATGAGCATATAAAAAAATGCTCAACATCATTACTCATTAGGGAACTGCATATTAAAATGAGATACCACTTCACATCCACTAGGTTGACTATAACCAGGAAGACAGATAATAGCAAGTGTTGATAAAGATGTGGAGAATTTGGAATCTTCATTCCTTGCTGGTGTAATATAAAATAATGCAGCCTCTTTGGAAAACAGTTTGGCATAAACATAGAGTTACTATATGACTCTGTAATGTTACACCTAGGTTAAACCCCAGAGAAATGAGAATACCCCCTACAAAAACTTATTTATGAATGTTCATAACAGCATTAGACATTATAGCCATAAAGTGGAAATAACCCAAATGTCCATCAACTGATAAACGGATTAAGAAATATGGCATACACAAACAATGGAATATTACTTGGCAATAAAAAGGAATGAAGTACTGACACATGCTACAATATCCATGAACACTGACAACTTTATACTGCCTGAGAAAAAGCCACCCAAAAAGGACCATATATTGTATAATCACACTTGTATGTAAGTTCAATATAGGCAAATCCACAGAGATGTAAAGTAGATGAATGGCTTCCAAGAACTAAGAAAGTTGGAGGGAAATGAGAAGTGACTTCTAGTGGATATAGAATTAGTGAAAATATTCCCAAATTGTAGTGATCGCACAACTCTGTGAATATACTAAAAAACACTGAATTGTATACTTTAAAGTGGTGAATTTTATGGTATATAAACTGTATCTCAATATTTAAAAGCCATAACTTGATCATATTTGCAAAGTTCTTTTTGCTGTGCAAAGTAACATATTCTGAGGCTCCAGGGTTAGGATGTAGACACATCTGTGGGGGTCATTATTCTGCCTATCACGTTTGGATTGTATGGCAGTAGCTACAACTAAAGGAAATCAGACTTCATGAAAACTTGCTGTCCTCTGTGAGTAGCCATGCAGCCCTAAAGTGTGTGGGGCTGTAAATGAGATCAGGATGATATACTCCTCAGCAGATGTCAGCACAGAAAGATGAGAACAGAAGATAATATGTTTGGTCTCTTCTCTCCTACCCCTCAGATAACATGGTACTGCAGAAGGCCTGCTTAGTCATGTCTTTGTTATAGTGTCTTCTGTCTTCAATGTTTTAATAGACTCTCCTTCTTCTTACATTCCTGATTTGTCATGTTGTTTAGATAGTTCTTTCCTACCTCAAGGCCAGAACTACTCCCCTGGTATTTCTTCTATTTATTTTATTTCTCCTTTTAAAAATTCAGTCTGTGTGAGATTAATTTTCATCAGGTAGAAATCTGCCTTTGTTTCCTTTTAATTGGATAACATTTATGCTAATACCATATGTTTAATAATCCATCTTTTCCCCTTAAAATACCATATATACATCTATCTGTTTCTGAACTCACCCTTGTTTTCCGTTGATAGCTTTTACTTCCAAGAATAAGAACCTAATGCAGAATTTTAAAATCACATAAATAAAACCACTATTCTATTACAGATTTTGACATTGAGCACAATTACAAAGCAAAGAAAAGCAGTTTGGGTCGTTTCCTTTCCTTGCTAGCACACTCCAATCCACACACACCTTATTTGTATGTTCCAGGTTATACAAATGCAAAGCGTGATTGTGTGTACTTGTGTTTCTGAGATACTTTCACACAGAGCTTCCTATTCATATAAACGCCATCTGAAATGTACAAGTTAAAAGGCGCTGAGAAGCTTCTCTGCTTAAAAATATGTTTCCTACCAAAAACAGCCTGTTCTGAAATAGCTACCATTAGAATTACTCTCTTGTGATAATTTACCACTTGTAGAATTTTACTCTCTTGTATGAGAAGTTGAACACAAAACCATTGACATGCACAACTGTGGTAGACCTGAAAACTGATTTAGTGACATTATGAAGTGAAAAAAATTCTATTCAATAAATATTCTTAGAGTCACTAAATATTGAAGGAGATGAGAAAGGTTTTTAAGTCTTTCTTTTAATAGAAGAAAACGGATTCTTGTAAATTTATTATCCTGATAGGAAATCTCAGGAAAAAATTCACGCAGATCAGCGACTCTTGCGTTAGCTCTGTCAGACTTCTTCTCTTTCTCTTTTTTTGTAGCTTTGCAGGCCTTGCTAGTCTGAATTATTCTTGGCTGTTTCTTAATTGAAAGCATAATGAAGAACCTTAATTTTTAGCCTGTGCATTCTTTCAGGATGAATTTATCTTTCTTCATCTGAGCTCACATAAATATTTTATTTATTGAAATTTGAGTTATCATCTTGAGGGGAAGCCTACCATTAGAAAACATGGACATTTTGTCCTTTAACCCATTTTATTGAAAGGACGTCCAGCAATGTGGTTAGTTATGCAATGACCCTGAACTTACTCTGTGCTTTGCTTTCTGTAAAACCATATGTCACAGACACGGTAAGGCATAAATAGCCATGTTATATTAAGAAGGAACGTGTCCTAAACAAATCCATTAGGGCAACAATTTTCTTTTTGAGATCACTTTGTTACTTGGAACTCTTAATAGTGTCTGTGAAGGGACTATTCCGTATTTAGTAAATTATTCTTATTTAACATGGGAATCCAAGAGACACTTTTCTTTCCATGGATTTTTTTCTTAGCCTCAGTTCAAGAGAAGGTCTATTTTCTGTAGCTGTATTTCAATAGTAACTTTATTTTATTTTTGTTCTTATGCTATAACTAAAGCCATTTGAGCTTCCTTCTATCCTGGACATTTTTGAATTTTCATACCATGGTAAATAAAATGGCAGGAAGGTATTCATACTTGGAAAATAGAAAAAAAAAAAACTAAGATTGGGGCATACACATAATTATAAAGCAATATTCATCTGTGTTTATCTGATTGGTGGCCAAAGCAAAGTTATCAATTACGGATCTGTTAATTAAAATGGTTCTTTAAAACAGTTCAAAAAGTATCTCTGTGTTTAAATGTGTCATGCTATTAAAATATAGAAGGAAATATTTTCTCAGCAGTTTCAGATGCATTATCTCCCAGTGATGACAACAGACAACAACAACAAAAGTGTAATAGTTGCTTCAACCCTGACTGTTCAGATTTTTAACCATCTGGAATGTTTTTATTTGGTCCATCAGGTGCCAAGCTCCATGGCATTTATGGGTAATAGACATGAGCTGACTAAAGAGATTTTCTCAGTTTGAGGACTTCTGAGAAGTGGCGACAACCTCTTGAACCAAAATAAAGAGTAACATAAAGCATTTAGCAGAGAAATTCCAGTGGCAGAAATTCAGCACTGACAGTAAGATGTGGGAAGACTAGCTTTACGCAATACTTAGTATAGATTAAAGACTGTGGAATAACGATGCAGTTGCTCTGAGAGCTGCTGTGTTTGTTTCCATACAGATCATAGGAAAGGGCACGTAGACAATAGTGTAAGTCAGTGCTTTATTTAAACGCAGCTTGGCACTTTTTCCAAGTTGAACATTTAGATAATTCTTCCCCTTGGTTACAAGCATATAATTTCCCACCTCATTTTAGTTGATTTTGTAAAATAGCCAAACAATTTTTAATTTTCCCCAAAGTAACTCTAACACATGCAGCCCATTCATGGGATTATTTTATGAATATTATGAGCATGTTAAAATGTTTTCATATGAACTTATTCCATATACTGACCATTTCTGATGTGAAAAATTTCAAATTCTTGCCACTAAAAATCAAATATTATATTTTATATTATTATTTCAAGAAATGCTTTTTCAACTGTTTATTGCATATGGTAATAATATGCTCATCAAACATTTAATATAGACATTTATGGAAAGAATGATTCTGTGCTTAGTTCTGTTTGCTCAGAGATTTAGGTAAATGTTAGATTTTGCTATTTTAACTGTAGCTAGGAAAATGAGTCCTGTTTTACAAATGAATTTGTAAGGTTAGACTGTTGCTATTTTGTTGCCTACCAGTGAAGCAGAACACTGTTGGGATTTTATTGCTTTCTGACTATAAAGACATCACATAAACGTAAGCATAAAAATTAGGTAATTGTCTGACTTTTTTGCATAAAAATAAACAAAATGAATCAATATGGATAGAGATTTATTAGGACCATAAAGTATTTAGACAAGTTTTAGAGTTGTTTAATCTCATTATGTTCTAGTCAGATCATGTATGTAATTCAATGTGATTTTAAAACTTTAATAAAAAATATACTAACCAATGAGCTAACCTAGTTCGTGAAGAAGTAGCTTACTTTTGGATTTCACTGAAGCTAAGATTCTTTCAATTGGCAGATAAACCTTATATACTACCAAGAAAGTAAAATATTCTAACTAAACTGTGACACAATACTTTTTTTTATTGCTTAGAATTTTTATTTAATTTTATACTTAATAAAAGAACTGTTTTGAACATTCACACATAGATATTTTTAAATTACTTTGGGCATTTTTATAAAAAAGAAAATGTAAACAAAATATATTTATTATACTCCTCAAATGCCTTTGCATTCAAGTCCAATTCTTCCAAATCCCTTTCAAGCTCAGAACTGCCATTTTTTTTCCATACTACCATCTTTTATGTCATCAACAACATTGGTTGTTTCCCTGTCTTGGCCACTGAAGTGTCCTTTAATAAATGACTGGATACAGAAGATGTGATACATATACACAATGGAATATTACTCAGCCATAGGAAAAGAAGAAATACTGCTAGTTATGACAACATGGATGGACCTTGCGGTTACCATGCTAAGCGAAGTAAGACAGAAAAATATCTGGAACCATATGACTATTCATATGTGAGATATAAAAAAAAGCAACAAAGAAACAAAAACTTGTGAACACAGACAATAGATTAGTGGTTCCCAGAGGATAAAGGGGAGAGGAAGGTGGTGGAGAAGTTGGGGGAGTCAAATATATGGTGATGGAAGGAGAGCTGACTCTGGGGTGGTGAGCACACAATGCAAACCATAGACAATGTATTGTAGAATTGTACACCTGAAACCTATACAGTTTTACTAACCAATGAATTTAAATTAAAAAAATTTAAAACGACATTGGTATTATAGCTTTTCTTAAAATAAGTGCTCCAGTGAATTCTCCAATATTTTCTTCTTATTCATGGACACTCAATCTGTCTGTTTTGAAGATGACACACTTTCTTGTCTTCTAGAAGATTTCAGTAAAAGGTTTTTAGACAACAACCAGTCCCTGTCTGACAAATTGTAAGATGCCACCTATTGTAAGAGATCTTGATTTCAGAAATGTTGAAATATGAGGAAATGTGTGCTTTAGAATCAATGAAATATGGTAGTAAAATTGCTAACTTTTTCTATAATTACATGAATTTAAAAATTACATGCCACATTTTTCACCATAATATCTAGAGCTCTCATAAGTGAATCCTTGCCACATAAAGATAAATAAATGCCCATGCAAGAAGCAGGTCGATTTCAAAACAACCTGCATTTCTTGTGACATTATTTCTTTTTGGAATTTTTTTATTTCTAACAACTTTTATTAAAGGTCATGGCTCAAATGCTCACTGGGAACTACTGACCTATGAAAGCAAATGGGTGGAGGTAGTTCTAGGGCTTCAGAGACATTCAGGAATAAGTAAGAGTTTTTCCTTTATTATACTCCAGTGTAGAAGACTTGTAGATTTTTCTGTTTTTGTATGTTTATACATTAATAAAAACATGTCAATTGTTCTGACATGATTTAACAGTGGAATTGCATATAATTACATTCAACAGATATTTAATTCCTTCAGCATACTTAATTTTGGAGTCATTATTTTGAAATCATTTCTTGCCTTGTTCATAGCATTTTACATTTTAATTCTTTATGCCATGTCTCTTTGAATTGGCAGTCAAATGTTCCTTGAGCTGGATTTTGGTTTCAAATGCTTTCTGTCATAGCATACTGTACCTTGGATATAGCTGTTTTAAAAAATTACAATAACCTTTATATGAAATACAGCTTTGTGATATATTCTAATGATGTTTCTGTTGATAATGAACTCAGAAATTTCAACAACATACCCAATGTAACAGATTAAATAAGCTTTAGAAGGTGACTTCAATTCCATTTGGGTTAGATTTCAAAGGCTTCAATATTTTCAAAACATTTTACGCTCCCTTCAATGAAGGTGAATCTTTTAGAGATGCTTTTTTAAATTAACTAATTAATTTGTTTATTTATTTATTTTATTATAGTTTCAGGTGTACAAAACAACATAATGATTAGACATTTACACACCCCACAAAGTGATAACCCCAACAAGTCTACTACCCATCTGACACTGTACATATCTATCACAATTCCATTGACTCAAATATTCCCTATGCTGTATTTTACATCCCATGACTATGTGTGTATGTATGTGTGTGTATATATATATATATATATATATATATATATATATATATATATTTAATTATAGTTGACATTCAATATTATTTTATATTATTTTCAGGTGTACAGCATAGTGCTTAGGCATTATATAATTTATGAAGTGATTCCCATCAATAAGTTTAGTACCCATCTGACACTATACATAGTTTTTACAATATTATTGACTATATTCCCCATATTGTATTTCACATCCCCATGACTATTTTGTAATCACCAATTTGTACTTCCAAATCCCTTCACTTTTCTCACCCATCCCCTGCAACCTCCTCCTACCCAGTGACCATCAGTTTGTTCCCTGTATCTGTGAGTCTCTTTCTGTTTTGTTTGTTTATTCTGTTTTTTAGATTCCACATGTAAGTGAGATCATATGGTATTTGTCCTTCTCAGTCTGACTTATTTCACTTAATTAATATCCTGTAGGTCTATCCATGTTGTTGAAAATGATAAGGTTTCATTCTTTTTCATGGCAGGGTAATAATCCTTTGTATATACATATGTATTACAATTTTCTTTATCCAGTTGCCTATTGATGGACATTTTGGTTGTTTCTACATGTTGGCTATTGTGAATAGGGCTGCAATAAACATAGGGGTACATATATCTTTTCAAATTAGTGCTTTGGATTTCTTTGGATAAAAACCCAGGAGTGGAATTGCTGGGTCATAAGGTAGTTCTATTTTTAATTTTTTGAGGAACCTCCATACTGTTTTCTGTAGTGGCTGCACCAATATGTGATTCCACCAACAAAGCACAAGGATTCCCTTTTCTCCACATCCTCAACTGTTGGTTTGATTTATTGATGATGGCCATTCTGATAGGTATGAGGTCATATCTCCTTGTGGTTTTTATTTGCATTTCTCTAATGATTAGTGACACTGAACATCTTTTCATATGTCTATCTGTATGCCCTTTTTGGAGAAATGTCTGTTCCAGTCCTCTGCCTATTTTTAATTGGATCGTGTGTGTGTTTTGATGTTGTGATAAGAGTTTTTAATAAATTTTGAATATTAACCAATAATTGAATATATCATTGGCAAATTTCCCCTCCCATTCAGTAGAATGTCTTTTTGCTTTGTTGATGGTTTCCTCTTCTGTGCAAAACTTTTTAGTTCGATGTGGTCCCATTTGTTTATTTTTTTCTTCTGCTTCCCTTGCCTACAGAGAGATATCAGTAAAAATATTACTAAGCATAATGTCTGAGAGTTTACTTCCTGTGTTTTCTTCTGGGAGTTTAATGATTTTGGTCAATGTTGGTTCTTAATCTCATTTGCTCTATGAGAGTATACCTCTCTCAGTGGGCCCCCAAGTGTTCTTCACAAAGGACATTGCTAAAACTGGCTCCTAAAAGAACCTGTCTCTTTGGATGGGCTTTCAAATACTTACCTCCTTTAGAGGGATTTAGACTCTTTCCTCTCTTATCTCCCCTTATCATTCAACTCTTATCCACCAGTAACTGAGATTTGTATTCATATGTCCTTGGATGGCATTCAGATCATGAGGAACTAATGGGGCTCAGATTTATAAAATTAGAGCAGAATTCAAATAATAGAAGCTTCTGAATATAACTCATTCAAACCTTTAAAATGATGTGCTATTATTTTTACAGAAAAAAAATAGCCAAACTTATTTAAGTAAGTTTGGTAATTTCAGCTGATCTACCAATCTCCAAAATCTCATTGGCATATAATACTGCAGCAAAAAACTGTTCATTTCATTTAAATATCAATTCCACCACCTAAACTTTTTTATTTGTTGCATTATTACATTTTTTATTTTTGGTTGGTTCCCTGAGCGGGGATTGAACCCAGCCTGCGGCGGTGAGAGTGCTGAAGCCTAGCCACTACTCCACCAGGGAACCCCCCTATTTATTACATTATTTTATCTGATAACATTTCTGAGAAATAAAAATTGAAAGGGTAGACTCTATATAAACATAATTTCCCTCATTTTATAGAAGTGAAACAGATAGATAGCTAGATGATAGATAAATGAGAGAGAGAGAGAGAGGCAGAGAGAGATTAAAAGATTAGATGAGTTGTTTTATATCATGCATTTCACAAAAGCATGCAGTTCAGTTAGCACTTAGTCTAAAAACCAGGTTTCTATATACTAGCTCAGAGATTCCTTTCTAATACCCCACATTGTAGATTTAAATTGGGTAGGAATTTTATGGGGTAGGATAGGGACTTAAAAATGCATTCTTACTCTTGCTATTAGATCCAAAATCTTTAATTTACTGTCCAACTGGCTCAATGGATAATAAAAAATGGGTATAGAAAGTTGTAACCACCATTCCTAACCACACATGGCACATGACTTCTTATAAAGTTTCTCTGATCAACAATAAAGTTATCAACTGTTTATTTAGAAGGTAAAGGTTTAGTGCCTTCATGTTTATGAGCATTTTTTATGATTAACAGAGTAGGAGAGCCCAGGCATAAGGACAGAACATCTTGTATCCTGGAGAGACAGTCCTAGCTTATGAAAATGTTCTGGAGAGAACTTTCTCATCTTCCTAGATCTGAAGAAATTATGAGCGCTGAGGGAGGGATGGGCCCTCCCTTCCCTAAGACTGATAAAGCATTGGCCTTCGCAGCCAGGGAGACTTGGGAAGAAAGACACTTCCTCCTGGAGCCCAGACGAAGGACTGACAACTTGCCAGGCAGCAGACTAATATTTTCTGCACCAATGGCGTTGGTGCCACTTAAACATGCACTAATAGCTGGACCCAAGCCTCAACGCCTATGGAGCCTTGAGGAAGTATGCAAAGAAAAACAGTAAAACACCTAAGGAACCCAGCAGCCAGAAAGAAAGAAGAAACAGAAAACCCAGAAAGAGTGACCCTTTTTTTTAACAGTACTGTGAAAGGAGATGGGCAAGTTTGAATAATAACTCTGATGCTTAATTTTATGTGTCAATTTGACTGGCCCACGGGGTGCCCAGATATTTGATCAAACATGATTCAGGGTGTGTCTGTGAGTTTATTTTTGGTTGACATTAACATTTATATCAATAGACTGAGCAAAGCAGACTGCCCTGCCCCATGTGGTGGACTTATCCAATCGGTTGAAGGCCTGAAGAGAAGAAAATGCTGCCTCAGAGTAAGCGAATTCCTCCTGCTTGAATGCCTTCATACTGGGCCGTTGACATTTTCATGCCTTCATACCGGAACTGGAACATTGGTGCTTCCTGGATCTCAGGACTGCCTGCCTTCAGACTGGAACAATCCCATCAGCTCTCCTGGGTGTGTTGGGTGATCGTCCTATTGTTTCTGTCTCTTTGGAGAAGTCCAGTCACTACATGCATAACTGTTCTCTTAAATAAAGAGGTCATAATTTTCATAAGATAATAAAAACAATGCATAAAAAGAATGAAAAGCTACATTGTTCAGAAGAGAAAATATACCATCCTTGAATGTGAGTCTATGTTGTTTTCTCCTTTTGTCCTGGCAGATGCAGTTTATTTATTTATTAATCTACTCATGCAAAGTTAATTGCGATCACTCTGCCAATCCATAAGGCTTTCCAGGCCATCACTAATAGATATATAAAATAGAAGAATGGAACTCCTAAGAAGCCTTCTTGAGGAGTGTATGTATAATCATGCTAAGAAATGGTTCTACTATAAATGTTCTGGATGGTTACTGATAGGTTCCCTTGTTAATAATAATGATAATATCTTATTAGCAAATATCTCAGGAATAAGCAAGTATGGAAGCTGGGAGGAAAGTGGGAGATGTCTACCATTGATAAGGAGAAATCAAGAAATAAAATATAAAAGGCAAAGATGTGGTCCCAAGAACTCTGCTGAAACATGGATGTTGCATACTCAGGGCTTTTTTATCTTTGTGGTAGTGGTGGTGACAGCTATGAAGAGGCCCAATGAGCACACCAGGCAGAAATGGCCGTTCTTTGTTTTTCTATTAGTCCTCCAGTAGTTGTAGGAAACATTGAGTTTGCAACAGAAACATTTGTTCTGTGAAGCACGTGCTTTTTTTAAGTTAGAAAAACATGTTATATAAAATTGAATTTCCTTGAGAAAACATTCATATAAATGAAAGGAAAAACATAGGCACCCCAAGGCTTTTACAGCCAGTGTTCAGATAACAAGAAGATTATTTGAACTGAAAGGTAATATCGGTTTTTGTGGTATGGTAGTTTAGAAGATACCCTTCCCCTGCTGTTATCCTTAGAATTGGAACATAGACAAAAATGTCATTTTGGAAAAGTGCACTCAACTTTAACTTTAAAATTTATTTGAAAATACTTGGGAAGTGGGCCTAGGATAATATCAACA
Source organism: Lyroderma lyra (assembly GCA_004026885.1). Taxonomy (NCBI): domain Eukaryota; kingdom Metazoa; phylum Chordata; class Mammalia; order Chiroptera; family Megadermatidae; genus Lyroderma; species Lyroderma lyra. Next base: position 75,927 of record PVJL010002122.1, on the reverse strand, counting down.
CAATCAGTTAATTTGGGCAATTTAAGGAGAAAAAGGATTAATTAAACTGTAATTGAATTTTAATCTTTTCAGTTCAAAGTATTAGTTTTATATATTCAGGTTTTGAATTACATGTAGCTTGGGATAATTCATTGTCTTTTTCCAGATAGGACTCATTATTGATTTCGGGACTTGAGATGGATTGAAGAATGCACAAATATTAATTGTTCTGGCCTGAGAATGACAGTAGTGTAGAAACAGATGATCATAATTATTGATGACCATAATTTTTCTTTGATTTTTCTTTATAATAAAGGAAAGACAATGTAACAGTAGTAATTATTATGTGAGGTAGTACATAAATAATGGTGGATTTAGGTTGAATACAATTTAGTAATATTTGTATAATACAAATTTGTAAAATTGCTTTTTCCCCTCAATTCAGCATGTGTCTAGTTTTTAAACACCAGACAAATTGCTTCTGATTTTAGTGATGGCCAGATGAAATTAATGAGAATTAATTTGACTTTCTTTGCCATACAAACTATATTGGATTTTTTTAAATCTAGGAAGTACAGTTGTTCTGTTGCCTAAATTGTGCTTTACACTACATAAGTGAGCTTAACTGAGGGATGAAATAGATGAGAAGGGAAGAGAAAAGGGGCAACTCCAAAGGAATATTTTGATTTATACAATGAAACAGACTTCTGGCTTTACTATCAAAGAGAAGAATAAATGACAGTAGCATGGACATGGGCATGATCTGAGAGCTTGCTAGAGATGTAGAATCTCAGATACCACCCCAGACCTAATGAATCAGAATGTACATTTTAACAAGATCATATGATTCTTATGCATATTTAAGTTTGAGTAGCTCTGGTTAAGATATACCCCCTTCCGTACATTATTCATGATCCCTTTCTACATTCATGGTATTCTACTTGCTAGGGGTGGGGATGAGGTTCTACCCAGTTTAAAGCATAATAGCTCAGAGTTGCACTTAGATAAAAGGCTCCAAGCCTTAAGCTACAAAAACACAGAATGTCTCTGTAACTTAAGGAGTTATTGGATAAAGGGGGAAAGATGTACTTCTGTAGCACAAGGGCCTCTATTTCCTCTAAAGTTGAACCACAGAGGCAGTCTATTTCACATGTAAGTAAGCCAGTTTCTTCAGTGACACAGGACAAAGTAATTTAAGTTTGTTAGATCATGAATTTAGCTTCTTGTTAGAAGTTCTGGGCATAAAAGTCATTATACAGTTTTCAATGGATCTTAGCGGGGATGTCAGTTTTTATAGACCATTTGTCTCCCAAGGATGAGTACTCTATCTGCTCAGGAGAAGAAGGCATACTGCTAAAATTCTGGCAGCTTTGACTGAAAGAAATGTCTCTGGCACGACTGTTTATTGAGAACGCCTCAGGTTACTCTGCTAGTACTTTGTTATAAACACATAAGAGAAAGGACAAGCTTTAAGGTAAATCTTTAATTTATGCTTATGTAAATTTGAGAATTAAGCTTTCCACTATCATTGCCTGAGGACATTTGAAGAACTGTTGCGTTTAAAGGTTATAACAGTCACTAAATGCAGGAACACAGGGAATGTATTAACCTAAATATCTAGACAAATATTCACAGATTGAATTATGTCATTGTGAATCACTCAGCTGACAGCTTGAAATCTACTGATGCAATTTGTGATTACATTAAATAACTGGTATTATTAATTAAATGACAACTTCATCCTCCAAAATCCCACCTCATTTATAGTGTGTGTGATGCAAACAAAGAAAAGTGGACAGGATGGAAATATCAGTGTGTTGGTCTTAGTACTGCAATTTAAGCAATTTTCTCAACACTCTGATTTAATTTTCTTCCAAGTAATATCTACTCTCTACTAAAATCATTCCACCTACTTAATACTCTAAACTTAATGAAACAAGGTGATAGTAATTTTTGCAAAAAGGAGTATTTTCTAATACAAATGCCACCCGCCCTCCCCACAACCAGATACCACCAGAAAACCACCTTTTGTTCAACTAATTGGTTTTATTACTTGATACAATGAAAAAAAAATGCATTTCGTAGAGTCCTGGGGCATGTCAGTAAGAAGGTTGTTACAGGCCGAATGTTGGTGTTCCCCGCAAATGCATGTGTTGAAATCCTCCTTCCCACTGTGGTAGTATTTGGAGATGGGACTTTTGGGGAGATAATTAGGTTGGGGCCTTTATGAGGGGTTAAATGTGCTTATAAAAGTGACACTATGTTAGGATACATGAGAAGGCAGCCATCTGCAGAAACTGACCACCTTGATCTTGGCACCAGAACCATAAGAAAATAAATTTCTGTTGTTTAAGTCACCCAGTCTATAGTATTTTGTTATGGCAGACTGAGCAGAATTTTACAAAGATATCGGGAAAAATCTATTACAGCATTTGGGCTTTGGTTGGGTGATTTGAGGGAAGATCTGAAAAAGCAGGGCTTTATTCTAGATTGGGCTATCAGAAAGTGGAAACAATTCTATAATTGGTTATCTCAGTAAACAGGGCAGACAAGAGAGTAGATAAAACTGTAATTGGTAAAGAAGCAACAATCGCTCTTACTATCCAGGAGAAAGGGATGTTTGGCATCTTGCAGGTGGCACAGTGACCTTGATTATGTTTATGCTTAGATAAAATTATAAAGTGACCTTGTTTTGTCTCATGCTATCCTGGTCTGAAAGTGACCTTTTCTGATGTCTGTGGTATGGGAGATCATTTATGTCCGACAAGGGAGTACACGATCTAGCTGTGAGCACGAGGCCAGCTGCTTTAAGAGAGTGAAGCCCAGCTGTGCACGCCGGATCCACTCCCCGATTCGCATTCCCAGTTGCCTCTTCTTCACTAACTTCAATGTTGGTTTCTAGATGTTTTCAAATAATTATTTATTCAAATAATAAAAATATTATAATAAAAGTTTTTTAATTCAATGTCTTTCATTCATTAATAAGCAACCATTAAATAGATAATAAGACCATATTTATGGAATCTTACATTTCTTTCTTATGAAAGAAAGCTTAAGTACAATCTAAATCAATGACTCATTTGATGCTGGCACCCTCTCTCTGGCATCCCTACCTAGGAGTTGCCCTGGCTGAACTGGAATAGTTCTGATGAAACACTTGTCTACCTGAGACAGTTAATTCCGTCAGTCGGACAGTTGAGCTTACTATTTGATTCCTTATATCTTCCATCCATTGGTTGTTCTTATACCCCTTGAAGTAATAGAGAACAAAACTGATGTTATTCATAGGAAAAGTATTCTAATCAAGGGAAAGAAACCCACACAAACTAGTTCAAAGAAAAAAAAGTAAATTTGAAAGACTGTAGCAGACCATCTCAAAGACATGGGTTAAAAGAAAATATCCCCATCACACTAAGGAAAGCTAGGCCTCTTCCTTACCTCTTCCACAGTCATACCACCTTTCTTTTCTGTTTCTCCCTATCTTCTGTTTTCTTCTTCTTCCCCATTATTTTTCTCTATTTCTCCTTTCAGTCATAACTTCAGTCAGCAGATTACTTTGGCTTATCATGGTACCAGTTCCAGCAGAAATGGACATCCTGTATCCACAGGAAATTTTATCTGATGGACTTATGGACATCTAAATGACTCAATCTTGGGCCAGGTCAAATTTTGGGGTGAGGGAATCTGTTTGGATGAGTTCAGCCTATTGATTTCCTTCCTATAGGTCAGATGTTCAGTCTCATCTACTTATTCTATTCCTTAAATGCTCATAGTCAAGAGCCAGCATTGTACTTATTGTAGAACCCTAATTCCAGGCTTAAATAATTACTTGGAAATATACCAGATCAGAGTAAAGGCTATAAAAATATAGTCATGGAAAAGAAAATGCAAAGAGTTCCTAAATATGTGAAAATGCTCAACTCACTCATAATATAAATATAAAACTACACTGTAACACCATTTTCACCTGTAGAATTGTTAAGGATTAAAGTGTTAGTATGTTACATAATATACTGTGTTAGTGAGACTGTGAGGAAATAGATCTTTTCATACATTGCTGGTAGAAGTATATATTAGTACACTTTCTATGGAAATTAATTTAGTAAAATGTATCTGATTTTCATCAATAGCAAGTAAGTATATTAAGACACTCATAGAATAAAAAATTACTTAAAAATAAACAAGGGAGTTCCCTGATGGTGTAGTAGCTTAAGGCTTCAGTGCTGGCACTGTCAGTGCTGCGGCCTGGGTTCGATTCCCAGTCAGGGAGCTACCCACATACCAAAAAATAAAAAAAATAAAAAAATAATAATAATAATAATAAACAAGGAAACACTTCACGTACTAAAATGGAAAGATATGTAAGATGTATTGCTAAGTGAAACAATCCAAGTGCAAGACAGTATGTATATTAAGCTATCATTTATATAAAAATAAGGGATGGACAAATACCTATAATGTATTACATTAAAATTTCTGGAAGGACATATAAGGACTAAATATTAATAATGGAAAAAATAGGAGCTAGGACTAGAGAGAAAACCTTTCACTCCTTTTGTACTTTTTGTATTTTGAACCATAAGAGTACATCACCTATCCACAAATTAGTTGAAAAATAATTTTAGAATGGAATAAATAAGATTTGTGGTCACTATAAATATTTATAACTGTTTTAATCAGTACCTCTCCACATTTCTCCAAATATAATATACAACAACAAAAGACAAACAGAACCACACTCCAAGAATAACTAGAAGACAGAACACCCAAATTTCAACTTACATTTTATATATATATATATATATATATATATATATATATATATTTTTTTTTTTTTTTTTTTTTTTTTTTTTTTTTTAAATTGGAGTGAGCTGTCTGTCATGATCTTCTTGTAAGTTTTCCTGATGATCAGTACAGGAAAAATTTCTGGAAAGAGAGTAAAAGCAAACTGGCAATGGGTTTAAAACCACTACCGCATAGGAAACAGTTCACCTCTAGGTAGAAATTGTTGGAGAAGTGTGCTGTTGGATCGCAGCACTGACTGCAAGATTTACACGTCCACGCCACCCAGGTGGCAGTCTTTGGAAGACCTTGCTTCTGGGAGGACACAAAAAGGCAAGGGAGAGGCACCTTGGAAATTGGGTGGTGACATATGAAGGAAGCAAGGAGGAAATATCAGGGTCTTGCCATCCAAAACCAGAGGACGTGAAATCCCCCTCCCCACCTCACCCCCAAACCCCCACAAAAGCCATTCAGCAGCTGGGCTCTGCTACACTGACAGAAGAGGGCACCATTGAACTAAAAATTTTGTCAGCCACCAGAGCGCCTCGGAATAAGTGAGACAAAAGTGTGTGCCTCTATACAAGGCTACTGTCAAGTAACAAGATAATAATCAAGTTCTCTCAATTGAGGCAAACTGTCATCAGAAAAATTCACGAAGCAGAAGAAAAATATAATTAAAAAATCTTCAAATTCAATTTAGGATTCTACATAAGCATTTGCAGATAGGAAAATATTAAAGACAAAAATGGACAAAACCAAATAAAAAGCCAAAAGAAATGGACTAGACTCCAGAAATAAATAAGAAAAAGAAAATAAGATATGAAGACTAAATTAAAGGGTACTTAAAGGACAACAGGCTCAAGTAAAAATTCTAGGATGCATTGAAGTAGGAAAATAGAGCAGATAATGAAAAGTGACACAAAGAAATAAAAAGGAATAGAGAAATTGGTTGAAGTGAAAGACAGGCAAAGAAGAAAAAATAAATATATTCATTGGAGTCCTTAAAGCAGAAAAAAAAAGCCAACGAGACGAACTACTATTTAAAACAATAATCCAAGCATAGGTTCCAGAAGCAAATGAAGGTATGAGTTTACATATTGAAAGGCTTCAGTGGGTCCCTGAGAAAATGGGACCGGCGTGGCCAGCCTTGAAGCATATCCTAGTAAACCCTTAGATTTCAGAATCTGGGAAAAAATTTCATAAGTCCTCCTATCAAAATTATAAAATGATTTACAAGGAGGAAAAAATAGACTAGACGTAGACTTCTTCTCCAAAACAACTTACAAATAATAGAGCAGTGGAGCAACAGTGTCAAACCAAACCAAAACAAAAAAACTAGGAAGAAATTTGAACCAAAATTTCATATCCTGCTCTTCAGACAACAGAAAAACATAATCTACTGGAGGATGGGTTTATCTAAATAAAGAGATAACTGAGAAAACTTCAGTGTGGTTTAAGAGTAAACATTTAATGTATTTCATTGTTGATCTACGACTAAAACAAATATGGTACAAGGATGGAAGTAAAATTAGAAATACTACATGTTCTGACAATGTAACAATGGTATGAATAAAAAATGGGAGACTAAAAGAAAAGTAAAAGGAGGGAGTTCCCTGGTGGTGTAGTGCCTAAGGCTTCTGCGCTGTCAACGCTATGGCCTGGGTTCGAATCCCAGCCAGGGAATTACACGTTAAAAAAAAAAAAAAGTTAAGGTATATAAGACAAAAGAATAAACTCTCAGCAGTATATTCTCTGTGTGGGAGTTGAAGGAACCATAAAAACTGACAAATCAGATGGTAAGAGACAACTGAAAAACTGAGACAATATTTGCTATAAGTAGCCTAAGGACTAAGAGCCCTAATGTATAGAGAACTCTTAAAAATTGAGAAGAAAGAAACACCAAAAGCCTGATGGAAAAATGAGTAAAAGATAGGAACAATTTATAAGAAGATATAAAAATCATCCTTAATAAAAAGTCATTCAATTTCATTTGTAAACAGAGAAATGTAAATTGAAACTGCACACGGATAACATTTTTCATCTTTTAGACTGGAAAAATTAAAAAGTATGACAACACATTTGTTAGGGAGGCTATGTGCAATCCAGCACTCTCATATGTTGTTAGTGGGACAACCTCAAACATGGACATTGGTACAACCTTTGGAAAAGGGAATTTGGCAATTTTTAACACAAGTACTTGTGTATTCAGCTTTCAACCCACACAGCCATTTCTAGGAATCTATCCTGATGATATATATGAAACAATTCAAACGTGTGTGTGTGTGTGTGTGTGTAGATACACACACATAAGGTTAGTCACTATAGCACTCTTTGTAATTACAAAATATTGGAAACAACCTCAGTGCCCCTGCACACAGAAACTGAACAAACCATGATTACTTCTATCCAATGGAGTATTATGCAGCTGTAAAAAGAATAAGGAAGATCTTTAAACTGATATAAGTAGAATGATTTGATATAGAATGAAAAATTGACATACATGATTAAAAAAGACAAAACAGTGTATGGCACTTAGCGACTTGCGTGTAAGAAAAAAGGGAAATAGAAATATACGTGTATTTGCTTATTTGTGCTAAACAAAACATAGGAACATAAACCAAAGACTGAGATAGTTACTGCTAGGGGTGATGAGGAATGGCACAGGAAAAAATGGGAGATAGAGGGATGGGGTAGAATATATGGGTTGTGGGAGACAGCGTTCTCTAATTATACCTATCTGTATAGTTCTGAATTTTAGTACCAAGATGATGTTTTACTTTCTAAAATGAATAATAAATAAAACCAACAATGTTGGAGGAAAACCAGATGGAACTCAGAGAAACAAATGAGCCTAATTGTATTCCAAATGAATAACAACTACACTTAGTGGGAGGGAGGTGAACTAATTCAAGGAACCTTTGAGAACTGCATTGTGATTATATACCCTCAGGCTGCATACAAAAAGAAATGTAAGCAAATATTGATTCTAGTTGGGTGTGTTCTCCACAGGGGTGTAGGTTAGCAGTTGAGAAATATTTGAAGTGTATCCTAATACTGAGCAAATAAGTAAATATGTTGTGGGTTATGAGATCCAGGTTTCTGTTAGAGAAGCAAGTTATAGACAGGTAAAGGGAGAAGACGAGAACGAATCTTTTATGTTATAACTGGAATTGGAGGTGCCAGTATGCAGTCATAGTTTTAAAAATACAATAACAGATATTGAAATAGATATAGATGTATATGTGTTTCTGTATTTCCTATATGTGTCCATTGAGATAACCTAGAAGCAATACACTCTAATAATAATAAGTAGCACAAAGATAGTGGTTTCTAAATATCATTCTTCACTAAAAAGAACCAGGGTATCCTTAGAAAGATGACTGATTCTGGAGCTAGTGTAGCAAAAGTTCAAGTCAAGAGTAGAATATCTTTGTGTGTGTGTGTGTGTGTGTGTGTGTGTGTGTGTGTGTGTGTGTGTGCCGGTAAAGAAAGAAGTGCTTAAATAGTGTTAAAAACACATCAAAAGGGCACAGGGACTAGTTTAAAGAGTTCCAAGTAGCCAAATCTTGGACAATCAAAATAAATAATAATAGATTAAAATCCATTAGTTTTACTTATGTATTCATAAATATATAAGTGAATATATAAATAAAGGGGGAGTAAAGAAACAATTTCTGACAGTAAAATATCAAATAGTACATGTAGAAGAATGATAGAATTGGAAAAAAATGGAATTATCACCATAGTAGTAAATGTTTCAATCAAGAAACATCATAGAACTAGTGGATTAAAGTATCCTATTGAGAAATTTGATTTTTACACAATCTCAAAGTATCTATCCATAAAACACTTATTAATTACAAAAAGAAAAATTAGTAACTTTATGGTGGACAAATCTAATGGACACGCTCATAATCAAGTCAACATTGCCAGAAATGGGGCAAATATCACATGCTTCTTATACGATGTACCTAGAAGATAACAGCCTCTCTTCTGTGTTTCTCCTGCCAAAGGGAGAGAAGTGAATCTAATCTTGAGGAAACTTGGCGGAATTGTCTGTACAGCGCTGCCAACGTAACTGCCTGGTGGCAAGTTTGTGAACTGAATGGTCAGATTTTGAGTATGATGACAGCTCTGATGGCCATTCCAGAAAAAGAGTTCCAAAACTGCTTTGAAGGGTGGACGAGGTGCTGGTGTTGGTGCACAGCTTCCCAAGGGGAGCACTTCAAAGGTGACCTTAGTGAGATTCAGCAATGAGGTATGCAGCACTTTTTTCTAGGATGAGTTCCCAGAAGTAATTGTTGAGCTCACACACACACACACACACACACACGTGTATGTATGTAATTAATATATATACATATGTATATGTATATATATATATATTACATCCTCTTTATCCATTCCTCTGCTGATGAACACTCAGGTTGTTTTTATGTCTTGGCTGTTTCAATAACGCTGTAATGAACATGGGGTACAGATACCTTTTAGAGACTGTGCTTTCATTTTCTTCAGAGACATACCCAGAAGTAGAATTGCTGGATCACAGATGGAATCTTAAGGGGGCAGAAACCATACTGTAGTTTTCTTGGTTATACCTATGCATGACACAGTGCTCGGCTACTAACTAGCAGACAGTTATCAAGTATTTAACTAGATTAAATTAAATCCATAAGCATTAAGACGTGGAAGAATGTTCTACTCTTTTGTGGGAGTTAACCTATCTCCCACCCCCACGCACCCGCCCCACATACTAACATAACATGATACGCATAAGTAAAGGAGGCATTGATGAATTATTAAACTCGCATCATCTATACTTAAGCCTTTTCCTTGACATACGTGCCCATGTAGCCTTAGAGCTGACTCAGCATATTGCCTGCTGGGAGAAGCCTGGAGCCAGTAAACTCCCCTCGGCAGCTGGCTTCCCCGGCCTGTAGCGGGGAATGGAGTGCCCGGCGGGATGCAAATGAAACTGTGTGGGCGTGGCTACCTTTGCAGAGCCAGTGGAAGCTGAGAGGCTAGAATGTGGCCCATTGATGCTGATTTGAAATGCATGTTAATGTGCTGATTCACGTCAAAGATAAGTTTACTTTTATAAATAGTCCTTCTCTTCTCAGTAAATAGGCTAGAAGAGATGACTCTCTGACAGGAATGAGACTTCAGGACTGGGGCACTCCTAAATGAAGGGGCCTATTTAGTTAATTATGGGGCCAACTTGTGAATGTGCTGCTAGAGGCTAGAAATGAATACTATCCCTTGTGCTAAAGGACCAGTAGATGATTTTGTCAGCCAACTCCAACCCTGTCTGTGAAGAGCCCACACTTTCCTGGATAATCAGCCCAACTGTTCGGTCTATTTAGTAATTAGAGAAGCCACATATTGGTCAGAGCTAACAAGAAGAAGTAGAGAGCAAGGGTGATTTTTTTTTTTTTTTATCCCTCTCATCAGGGAATGTTCGTGAGTATATATATGTTCTGGGTTGGGAGTCAGACTCATGTTGTGGGGCACGGGAGGTTTCTACTCCAGAGTATGCAAAATTAGCTTACTGTTCAGCATATGGCATTCTACCTGTGTTCTGTTAAAAAAAAGTTTTTTAAATAATACAAACCAAAATTTTTACAAGACTTGACATTTTCTATAGAAAAATCCTTATCTAGAGCACATAAAATCAATGCAAGGAATGACACTGTGTTTAGTGAAGACTTAGTCATTTCTTTCTTTCTTATTCATTCATTACTTTTTATACAATACTTACTAGGTGCTGATAAGAAGCTCTATTGTTCCTACATCCAGTTTTCAAGATCTGTTGATTGTGCTTTTTAAGGTAAAAAATGTAGGCATGGAGCCAAACTGTGTCTGAATGTAGTTGCACATTTATGTGATCTCAGATTCTTTATGTATAAAAAAATCACACCTACTTTACAGGAGTTATATGAAGAAACAAATATGTTAATCCATGTTAGGGATTTAAATCAGTGCCTAGCATACAGTAAGTGTTGAAAAAATTAGCCCATTATCTTCTGAATCTGTCCCATCTTATTTTCCTTGCTCCCTTAATCTGAGATGTCATTCTAATTTCCTAGGTTCTCTCCACAAATCTCCTAACCTAGTCTAGTATTTCTCTACAAAGCTATGCAGAGGAATTTTTTAAAGTGTAAATATGACCATGTCAATCTCCTGGTTATATTTTAACTCTCCATCATGGCAGACAAGGTAGCTGCCTTTCCAACCTTAATCTCCTTCCTACTTCTCCCACATGCTCTTCCACAGTACTGGAAGGTTCTCAGTAACCCCACTGCAGTGGACTTGCTTATGCTTCTATGACTCTGTCTAGAATATTCTTTCCCTTCTTACCTACCTGGTGAGCATCCTTCAGACTCAGACCCAGGATGTCCCTTCTGTTGATAGCCTCTGTCACCTCCTTTCGTCTGTGACTGAGCTAATTGCACCCTCCTCTGTATTTCTCTTGTTAGTTATAATTCTATTATTTCACATATTCTACTGTGTTATGACTTCACATGGTAATGGGACAGTTGTTTTAGGTCATCTCCCAAGGAGGTGACAGTACACTCTGCCCAGTTGGAGGAAAGTAGTATTTGCTTAGGAAAGCAAATGTCTGAAATGAGAAAGCCAAGCAGTTAGACGACATATTTATACTGAAACTCATTTATACTGAAATAGCTATGATTCTGAGGCATGGTCCCTCTGACAGAGCAAATTTAGACATATTTACTTACACTTATAATATTTGAAAAACAAATATGATTTCAAATACCTGTTGTGAACTACAGAATTAAATAAGACAAAGCCAACACAAAAGATGAAACAGGATCTGTTGTTTGTTTTAGAATATTCATGTGGCAGAGATTTCTGGTTGCATCCCAATTCTATTTTCCCCTTCTTCCTGAGTATGTGTAATTGGAGCCCTAGAAGAAGAGTGGAAAGGGTCACAGAAAAAAATATTGGAAGAAATTCTGGAAGAAATTTTTCCAAATTTGATGAAAACAAACTCAACAAAACCCGAGTAGTAAAAAACAGTAGGACATCATAATCAAATTGCTTAAAGCCAGTGATGAAGAAAAAAAATCTTAACAATAGTCAGAGGAAAAAAGACACGTTATATACTGAGGAACAAAGATGACAATGACAACAGATTTCTCACGGGAAACAACAGTGTAAGCCAGAAGGCAATGGAGCAACATCAAAGGCATTATAAGAAAAGAAAACTCCAGACCAATATTTCTCAATAACATAGATGCAAAATTTTTAAATTTTAGCAAATGGAATCCAATGATATATTGAAAAGTTAATGCATCTTAATCAAGAGAGGTCTACTCTAGAAATGCAGGAATGGTTTAGAAAATCAGACAGTATAATTTACCATGTTAATATGTTAAAAATAATAATCAAATGACCATATGACTATACGGCAGAAAATGCATTTCTCAATTCCAACATCCATTCCTGATAAAACTGATAAGTCTTTTTGCTGTAAGTACACAGAATACCGAAGTTTGCCATGTATAATACACACTTCTTTTGCCTAAGTTTGTGAGGGAAAAATAAGGATGTGTATTATATACATGGGTAGTAGTAATTCTATGTCTATATAAGTGTTTTTAATTCTTTTATTTACGCTTATGTGTTAAAAGTGTAACTCTGAAAATTAATAACAATATCTGTATGCAAAATAATACCCTGGAATATGATAATTGGTTTATTATATAAAAAATTTTATATATAAAAGTTCTTGTACCTTGTATCTGTTCTTGTGTTTTATAATTATTTGTTACATAAAGTTCCTTGTACCAAAACATGTTAAAAAAATAAATGCCAAAATTCCTTTATAATACAAAAAACAAGTACCTAAATATAAAGATATAAAAAATTTTAATTAAAAAATTAAAATGAAAGATTTTTTCCCCCTGAAAGTTTGGGCCAAAAACATGGGTGCACATTATATATGGGAGCACATTATACCCAGCAAAAGGACAATAATTTCTTAATTGAGGGTCCTCAGTGAATGAGAAAATGAAAATTGAATGACATGTTGATGAATAGACTCAGACATAGACCTTTCTCTGTATCATTTGTGAGTCAAATGGCAAAGCAGACTGCTCATTATTTCATGTTAGAACTCTTATAGTACATGGAAATGTTTTTCTTAGGCATTTCAACACCTTTAACAGAGCTAACAACTATTGAAGGTTGTTGTGACATGCCGTTGAGTCAGCTCTGACTCCCAGCAACCCTGTGACTGAGTGATGTCCACATTTCCTGTCCTCACCAGCCTTGCTCAGATCCTGTAGACTCAGGCCTATGGCTTCTTCATGAAGGTAGATGCCTGTAAAAGAAGTGGTTATATTTTTAAACAAATTAATTCTATTTCATTAGTATTCCATCAGTGTTTTCAAAGCTTCATGGAAGTTTATTTAATTTTACCAGTGAAGTCTATTGGAATGAATTCAAAAGAATTAAATCTTTATTCTTCACAGTCATTGCAGTACACTGAGCTTCACAGAGATAGCGCTGGGGCAAGTGCAAGCAGGGCAGGCACTGGGCAACTCTGTTCACTGAGGAAAAATAATTAAATATGGGCAAAAGCGAGCCTAAGAAGCCGAGAGGCAAGATGTCATTACATGTATTCTTTGTGCAAACTTGCTGGGAGGAGCATAGGAGGAAGCACCCAGATGCTTCAGTCAACTTCTCAGAGTTTTCTAAGAAGTGCTCAGAGAGGTAGGAGACCACGTCTGCTGAAGAGAAAGGAAAATTGGAAGACATGGCAAAGGTGAACTAGGCCTGTTAGGAAAGAGAAATGAAAACTCATATCCCTCTTAAAGGAGAAACAAAAAGAAGTTCGAGGATCCCAATGCACCTAAGAGGGCTCCTTTGACCTTTTTCTTGTTTTGTTCTGAGTATCATCCAAAGGTCAAATGAGAGTGTCCCAGCCAGTCCATTGGTAATGTTGCAATGAAGCTGGGAACCATGTGTTGTAAGACAGCTGCAGAGGACAAGCAGCCGTGTGAAGAGCAGGCCGCTACACTGAAGGGCAAGTACGAAAAGGACGTGGCTGCGTACTGAGCTCCAGGAGAGCCCCATGGGCAGAACAGGGAGTTGTCAGGGCTGAAAAGAGCAGGAAAAGGAAGGGAGAGGAAGAAGATGAGGAAGATAAAGGGGAGGAGGAAGATGATCAAGAAAATGATGAAAACTTTCATCCCCAAAGATATACGTACCCCAATGTTCATCGCAGCGCTGTTCACAGTGGCCAAGACAAGGAAACAACCAAAGTGCCCTGCGACAGATGACTGGCTAAGGAAGCTGTGGTGCGTATACGCAATGAAACATTACTCAGCCATCAGAAAAGGTGAAGTGCTGCCGTCTGTGACAACGTGGGTGGATCTTCTGATCATCATGCTAAGTGAAATAAGCCAGACAGAAAAATCAAGAACCATGTGACTTCACTCATACACGGGATATAAAACTGAAAACAACAAAGAAAGGAAAACTCATGGACACAGACAATAGTTTGATGTTACCAGAGGGTAAGGTGGAATGTGGGTGGTGGAGGAGGGAGGGGGAGACAAATGTATGGTGACGGAAAGAGAACTGACTCTGGGGGGTGAGCACAGATGCAGGTGATGTAGTGCAGAATTTTGCAATTGGAACCTATGTAATTTTACTAACCAATGCCACCCCAATACATTTAATAATAAATAAATAAATCAACCCTCAGAAATATAAAAATAAAGAACTAAATAAAAGAAGATGAAGATGAAGAAGATGAGGAATAAGTTGGTTCTAGTACATTTTTTCCCCTTTTTTATAAGCATTTAACCCCCTTGAACACAACTCCTTTTAAGGAAAAAATTTGAAATACATGGCTGTGTAAAATTTGTTTTTAAAGTGCACAATGTCTTTTTTTGTATGGTTAACATACTGCCAAAGTGTCTTGAACTGTATTTTAGCCCTGAACTGTATTTTCAGTAGCCACTAACCTTGCCTGGTACAGTATGGGGGTTGTAAATTGCATGGAAATTTAAAGTAGTTCCTTGTTGGTGCACAGCACAAATTAGTTATATATGGAGATGGTAGTTTTCTCATCTTCAGTTGTCTCTGATGCAGCTTATGCAAAATAATTGTTGTTCTGTTAACTAAATACCACACTGCAATTGCAAAAAAAAAAATTGCAGCTGTTTTGCTGACATTCTGAATGCTTCTAAGACTTAGAATCTAAGTAAATAGTTTTTCATAAAAAAATTAACTTTGTTCTTTAAATACTTGCACTCTTATAAGACAAAGAACTGCTATGTTTTTCAAGATACACTGTATTGTGCTGTGAAAACAGATTAACACTGAAATATCAGTTGCTTAACACAATAAAATTTTATCTCTCACTCAAGTTACATGTCTATCTAGGACTGGTCAGCAGAGGGGCTGTAACCCAAATAGTTCCTCCGAGTTCCAGGCTAACAGACTCTAACGTCACAGTGGAAGACCTCCATAATTTCTACATCAAATAAAGTGAGAGAATGGAGAACTCATGTCCTCTCTTGTTCTGTCTTAGAAGTGTTTAAGTGTTAAACAAGTTTTCCCACCTAACTGCAATGGTTTTGGGAAATATGGGGAGTGAATGCATATTCTATGAGGTGTAACTAGCTCTGCCACAGTTTTATCAGAATCTAGACTTATCCAAGGAAATTATTGGAATATACAAAAAGTGACGGAAATCAGGGGATTTATTTAAGTTTCAACATTCTTGGAATGTGTTTGGAGGTTTCCTCTGAGTATTTTAGTGAGATTAGATGAATCCTGTCCCTAGATGAATACATTTCTTTTCCATGAATATTGCTGGGAGACAATTCTCCTTGAATCTCTTACTCACATGTTTCTGTAGATCTTGCAAGCACAAGAACTAACTTCTTTTGTTCTAGACTCTCTTTCCAAAGATGTCCGTCCAGTGAATAGCCTTGGAAAGATGCATCTTATTCTGGAGTAAAGGGCAGGCATGATTACTTTCCAATACGAAAGATTTGGGTTCCCTAAGCTCAGGGGTTCCCTCCTATGATACAACCCATGGGCATTCACCTGGGCCATTCATGTTGTCCTTGTGTGACTTGAAGCAAGAGAAACTGCTACAAAAAATGGCTACTGCTATTGCTGTAAGTAATCATCTGTTCTCCTCCCCTCCCTGGAGTCTGGTTTCCTTCCATCAGCATCTGTGAAACTGGTGGGTGAACCTTACAACCTGTAAATAGGGTAAAATCTCAGACCATTCATGATTCGTGAGAAATGTGTATAATTAACACATCTAATAATACACAATCAAAACTGGTTGATAAGAACTCTAAAGGTGTATTCATTTAGCAAATGTCAGTTATGTACCTAGTATGTGAATTTGTAAACATGAAAAGACATAGCCCTAGCACTCAGGTTACTTGCAATCTAGTTAAAAGACAAATGATAGAAACAATTATAACACAGCATCATAGCCATGTAACGAAATGCAGTGAGACCCTTAAGGAGTAAGAGTAGCCTAATCCCGTGGGGAGGCTTTACATGGAGGAGATCGGATTCTAATTGAAATGTGAGATGAATACAAGTTCACCAGATGATCAAGACTAGGGTAAGATGTCTAGGCAGAGAAGAAATCATGCATAAAGGCCCTGAGGTATGGCCTGTTTGAGGAACTGCAAGTTGTTAGCGTGACTGAAGTTTTAAGTGCAAGAAGGCAGCGCGTGAATGGTGCAAAGGCCGGCCCGGCGGTAAGCGGCCCCTGCAGGGCGAGGCTCTGTGCCGAACAGAGGGCTTTGGTTTCCTTCCGTAGGCTAGGCAGGATGGTATGGGTGAGCTTTGAAGATCATGATCATAGAAATTTGTGGTAATAGACTCTCAAGAGGATTTTTAAGAAACAAATCTTCCTTTTTCTAGAATAATATTTACTAGGTTCACCTTCCTTTTTGCGTAAGGCCGTTTTTTTACTGATGTTGAGAATTATCTTCTAATTAAAGAAATGCCCTGTAATAGTGCATATTGCTCTCGAGTGGATATTTAAGCCAGTTTTAAGATCGCAACTAGGTAGCCAGGTCACACAGCACTTGATCCTCAAAGGTGAGTTGTGTTCGTTAGACCTACTGCTAGTGAGAAAAGAGGGTGAGATTTTTATTAAACAATAGTTATATTAATTCTCTTTTCAAAAGAGGCATGGTCTTTAAATGGTAATTTCTTTCTCTTTTGGAAGGCTAACTTTTCAATTTAATTTTATATTCTGTTCTGATAAAATTCATTTGGATTCCTTCCAATAATATTTCTGAAAAGATTTAAATTGAAATACAGTTGGCAGCCCATGTGAACAGTAAGTGTGTCATCTGTGTATGTTGCATAGGTTAAATTTAACTTGGTGGTTCAAAAAAAATGTTTACATATTCCTTCAAGATGTGGTGAATACCTTTCTCCTGAAGAATAGGGTTTTCCTTGTAGTGAGGTAGAGCCGGGTGCTGGACACCCAGGGCATACGTTTGTGAAAACACTGCTGGTGTTTGCGCAGGAGCCTGCCAAGTCTGAAGAGTGAGACACTGTGTTTTGCTGTTATTGGAATTTACAAATGTAAGGCAGGTGTCATCTACATAGCTGCTGACCTTTTGGCTCTTTTTGTTACTCTGGCAAAGCAATTAAATAAAGGAAAAATCCATGAGTGGGTGGGGCAAGGCATATCTTACAAAACTGAATTGTGGCTAGCCATGTTGGAGTCAGAGATGATGTCATAGTGGAGTTATCTTTTACACTGTGGTGTGAAATACTCCACTGACTCTCACAGGCCGGCTTATCTAGAGTTTTGCTTATCTCTAATTAGCAAATTGTCTACCTGTTATGATTTTAAGAATGCTACAAAAGACTTTTTTTGCCCAGCATTCAAGTCTCCTATTTATTGGTATATACAGGGACATAACTCATTCCACAATTAGAGATGAAATTTAAGGCACCAATGCCCCATGTGAGAACTTTTATACTTACCGTGCCCCTAAGTGAGACATTATATGTTTAATACATCCTACTGTAAATGCAGTATAAAAGCAAATTTTTTTGCTAGAGATTGGTGAAAGGATAAATCACGTGAGTACCAGATGTATGAAGGGGGAATTCGGAAGGTGCAGTCAAGGGCAGGTGAATATTCCAGAAACAAATAAAATACTAGTTAATGTTTCTTGAGTGCCTATCATAGATGGGGAAGTTCTACACTCTTTGTGTGGGTTATCTTTTTTAATGTACCCCAACAACCCTGTGAGGCAGGTGCTGTTCTTAACCTCCATTTTAAAGACACGGGAAGTAAAGCACGGAAGGTAAGTCACTCACCCAAGCTTCCAGCATTGGGAAGTTGTTGAGATTCCAATCCAGACAGGCTGACACTCGTGCCTGCGTTGTTAACCACTGTCCTGTACTTCATTTCTATCACACTGTGTGTGTGCATCTCATGAGTTAGAGCTCCCTGCGTGGCACAGAGTGGCTGGCCCAGTGACCTGCAGTCCACTTACTAGAGGAGTGGGAGGGTCAACGATCAGGTATGCTGTAAATGTGTAAAATAAGGTGAGGTGACTGAGTTCTTCTGTTCCCTCAGCAAGCTCCTAAGTCCTTCTTCGTCACTCAAAAAAAAGAAAGAATGGGGAAAAAAAGAATTGAGTGAATATCTAAATGAATAAATAACTTAAGCATCAGGGTTGTAGTTTGTGTCCTAAGTAAGACATCGCCCACGCGCTCACTGAAGTCCTCGTTTCCCGGAGGAGTGCAGCACCTTAAGCTGCCGTCACACAGTTCTCACGGAGAGGAGTTAGTGGGAAAGGCTTTGGAGCTATGACAGAGCGCGTGTGGAGTGGGGCCGATCATTCTCTATTCAGTTTATCTTATCTTCCCTGTTATTGGAGCCAAAACCAGATTGGATTATTAAAGTTTTCAGTTTTCATATTCCTAAAATTTCCATAGACTCTTTTCTTCTCACCTAGGAATGGATTTACCTCCTACTTTGCCCCTGTTCAAGCAAAAGTGTGGGCAAAGTATGTCAAAAGGTTTAAGAGCCCAAGCTGTAAAGGCAAACTTGATTTGGAATCCTGACTACCATTCGTGAAAAGCATGATGTTAAGCCAATTATTAATCATTTGGAAACTTATTTTCCTCTTCTACAAAACAGGTATGTCAAATGGAAATACTTACAGCTGTAGGTGACAGAACTCCCACTGTCAATAATAGGCTCATTTCCCCCACCCATCAAGAAGTCCACTGGGAAGCAGCTGCCGGTTTCCAGGCAGGAGCGTGATGACCTGGGGGCCATTCCCACCCTTCTCTAGGCCATGGCCTAGTTCTTTCACTCAGGTAACACTGACCGCTGCAACTGCAGACATTGCCATTTTGTTTAAAGTGAGAAGAAAATGGCAATAGCAATAGTTACTGCTGTCTTTCTTTTTCTTTTTTGTCTTTCTATTTTTTTGTTATTTGTTGCTTTTTGTTTCTTTGTTTGTTTGTTTGGCTTCTGTTTTTTATCAGAAAAGCAAAATCTTCTTCAGGAACCCAGATTTCTACTTATGTCTCCCTGGCCAGAACTGTGTCGTATGGCCACTTCTACCAAAGGAATCTGGGAAACAAGCATTTAACTCTCCCAACGGATTTCGAGTTGGTGAATCACACATTCATATTACAAAGAACAGGAATAGAATCCACCTCATAGGTTAGATAAATATTAGATTAGATAATATTCTTTGAAATGCTAATGCTGTGCCTATTATATAGGAAGTACTTAATTTAAAAAGGCAGCTGTGCTTATGATTGGACTTCCATATTGTTATTATCATTACTGAGAAAGGTAATACAAACCCTGCGTGGACTGTCATCTAGATAAAATCCAAAGTCACAGACCCTCCTCTTTACTGTTTTCTGTCCAATCTCATCTCTGGCTGCTTTTGCACACTCGGTACAGTAATGACTCACTAATAGTTTTAGTAAAAACTAAGTGCTTGGAGTTCTTCCCCATATAAATGATTCTGCTTCCACTTTATTCACATCTACCCTGATCCCTACAGTGCCCTTTCCATTCTGATTGACTTACCTGGCACTGACCCATCCTTTAACACCTGCATAGGTCTTAGCACTCTGGCAACTCCCAGCCCCACCCCAAATGGGATTAGTGCCCCTTCTAATGCTCCCCAGTACCCTGGTTACATCACTATCGTAGGTTTTACAAGAGTGTATAGGAATTTTCTCTTTACCTGATGGCATCCTAACTGGGCTCTGAAGGGTCTACAGGTCAAGACCAGCTAAATAGTTGACAGTCCATGTTTGTTAAACACAACTGAGGGGACATGTGTCTTCTCCAATTTTCATTGCCTCCACCCAATGCTCTTCATAAACATCTCTCTCATCTCTCCTTTCCTCCTCCCCTCTCTCAAGGGATAATGATCATCTTTTCAAGAAATAATGACTGGATCATGACTTATTTCCCAGTGTTTTGGAAAGTAAACATTTACTTGACTAGCTGTTGATTCTGACTGCCAACAGCAAGGAGTTAAAAAGGGAACAACGTAAATTAGCCAGAGAAAGAATCTCTGTTCTTTGGGTTTTCTGATAGTTCAATTGCTATAGAAACAGTCTTCCCTCTGTGTTAGTTCATTAGGGTTTTTTTTTTTTCCTTAAATAATTTGGAGGCCAGCCATGGTCCACAGTAGACTACTTCATGGAAAACATCATACTTGACATCCCCTTCCTTATGCTAAACTCTGTACCAAACAGGAAAGCAGCAGTTCTTCAGCATAACACATTACATTTAAGATTGAATTATTAGAGCACGTAATTCATTTGACTAAAAGAATGTCCTTGCTGGAGTATGTGTGTGAAATAAGAAGAAGAATAAATTTTCTAAATCAAAACCATTCTAATAGATATTATTTAATCTATGCAGTTAGGTTCTGATCTTTTTTTTTTTTATTAGTTTCAGGTGTTATAATCTTAATTCATATTTATATCAGATACAAGTGCCACATCTTCTAAAAGGAAAGAGTCAGCTTTCCATGGTATTGTCCAGGGAAGTGAATTCTCTGTCCCCTGGGAATATATGAGATGAAATACACATAACAAAAATCTTTTTGTAGATGACTGAAGTTACATTTTCAGCTAGTTTGGGAAGACTTTTCTCCCTGAAATAGGAAACATCACAGGAATGTGTTGAAAGTTCTCACCTGATTTTGATCAGGGCAGACTGGCCGTAGTGCAGCACTCCCCAAAATTTTGGCACCAGGGACCAGTTTTGTGGAAGACAATTTTTCCATGGAGGGAGGGAAATATTTTGGGGATGATTCAAGTGCATTGTATTTATTGTGCACTTTATTTCTATTATTATTACATTGCAATATATAATGAAATAATGATACAATCACTGCCTTAGCTCCACCTCAGATTATTAGGCATTAGATTTTCATAAGGAGCTCACAACCTAGACCCCTTGCATGTACAGTTCACAGTAGGGTTCAAGCTCCTATGAGAATGTAATGCTGTAGCACTAATCTGACAGGAAGTGGAGCTCAAGTGGTAATGCGAGGGATGGGGAGCGGCTATAAATACAGATGAAGCTTTGCTCACTCACCCGCTGCTCACCTCCCACTTTGCAGTCTGGTTCCTAGCAGGCCATGGACCAGTTCCAGTCCATGGCCTGGGGGTTGGAGACCCCTGCCATAGTGGCTTCATTCAAATTGCAAACTTCTTTGATATGGAGAAATCTCTTGAATATCGTAGTATATGCCTGAGTTTTCTACCAAAAGAAGTAGAAAAATTTATCCCTTTGATTCTCAAAGACAGAGATTAGTAACAACTCCACTACAACTGATTTAGAATGTGACTATTGGACTTTAAAGAAATTTAACCTGCTGTGAACACACCTACAAATTTGGTGAAGTGGGACTCCTGTTTCATATTTTCCATAGATTGAATAATGAGGATCTGGTCATTTCTTCATTAGAAATGGTTTCTAGGAAAGGATCTGAAAGTCATTCAACCAAAGGAAGCCCACATGACTGCTAATAGCTAGAGAACTTTCACTTGCAAAAGAATCAACATCTTTAAACTGAAGTAAAATTTGGGCATGAGAGAAGTGGCTACAGTCTCCCTTAGCTATAGTTCATAATCATGCCTCTGAACTTGTGACAGCTTAGAAATTATTTACCATTCTAAAGTCACATGATTCCAAAAGAGTTTTGGATTCTCACAGAAAGGTAGCAGGGGAGTTCCCTGATGGTGTAGTGGCTTAAGGCTTTGGCGCTGGTGCTGTCAGCGCTGTGGCCTGGGTTCGATTCCCAGTCAGGGAATTGCCCACATACCAAAAAGCAAAAAACAAAAAAGAAAGAAAGAAAGAAAGAAAGAAAGAAAGGTAGCAGCCTATCTAGGCAAGAGACAGGTTATTAAGCAAAGGGAGCTTGCCAAGTTGATGCGAACGACCCTGACTGGCCTATTTTGACTAATGAACCTGTGGAGACAACTCATAATGTTGTAGTTTAGAAAGGGTGTGCAGAGCTGAAATTCAACACCAGACAGAAAACACAGCCTATCTATAAAGGATCAGAAGGTTGTAGAGTCGAAATAGTTCTCCACGCACTTAGGCCTATAAAAAGAAAATCCTGTGACGCAGAGAGAGATCCTATTAATGTTCCTGTGTTTATGTTGTTAGAAGCTTTTCTGCTGACCTTTGTTGCCATATCGCAGCTAGTATTTGGAACATATTTCAAAAGATGAGAAAAGAAGTGCCAATTAATTACTAAATCAATTTAACAATTGCTAAAACATTGATTTTTTCAGCTTTATTGAGATATAATCAACATATTATATATAATAGAAAACATTGATTTAACTTTTCAAAACAAGTGTCATTCATTCAGCATTTAGAAAAACATTTATTTTGTCCCTACTATGGGCCAGGTACTCTGCTAAGTGTTAGGAAGCAAACATGAATAAGACTTACAGAGCTTATTATAGTCTAGGAGAGGAAACAGAAAATAATTATAATAAGATGCAGTTGTAGAGTCTTGCCCAGAAGACTAAAGGCCACATTTCATTTCACACAGAAGAATGAGTCCAGGAGGAGGTATTTCTTATATCTTATCTACAGAAAATTGTTAATAAATATTTAAAAGTGCTTGTGATATTGGAGATAAGTGCTAGTTGAAATCTATTATTGGTTTTTTTTTTTTATTTCTTATACTTTCAGGTTTAAAATATAAATGCATTGGGGGAGATGAAGTGCTTTGTAATTTGTAAAGCAGGATGCAAATATATGGCATAATAATCAGCAATTGCAAACATTATTTGTCCCATCCTTGAATGCAACTGTGCTAGACTGATTTTGGCAGACTTTGTCCATTTTTTCCAGAGATAGACAACAGGGACCAAAATTAATGGACGCAGTCAGGCAAGAGAATGTATTTACGTAATTTTAAATGTCAACATGTTTCTGGGAATCCCCTGCCTTCGGAACGATTGTTTCCAACATCATGACCAGGAAACTACTTCAGCTCATCACTGCCCAGCTTTTAACAGATAGTCAATTAAGTAGAATCTTATTTCTCATCTTAGAATTTATGCTTTTGAATGCGTTGTTCTTTTAAAATAGTCATTTTTTAGAGAGTATTCCTTTATTGCACTGCTCAAAATGATTTGCAAAGTCATACTTCACACTTTTAGATGTCTTTTTGAAAATTTTAATTTAAAAATTACATCCAGTGTATTTCCAGTGGCACAAAGATGTAAGTACATTATAGAATATTTGAAACTTGGATAAACAAAATAAGAAAATTTGAACGATTTATATTCCCATCTCCCATAAATTACAAGTTTTAACTTTTTAGTTTGTATTCTACTTTTAAGAGAAAACTAATTTTTTTAAATGATGTCTTTGAAATTATATACCTCATTTAAAAATGTGGTGCGAATCTCTTTCCATGCTTGAAATTCTTTATATAAATATAATGTACCTTTCCTAAGCAATTCTTAATTGTTGAACACACGTCGTTTCTGTCATTCTTTTTCTTTTTTTTAATTTCTATAAAAAAGAGTGCTCTGGTAACTTACTTATAACAAAATCTGCATTTCCATCCAAAATTATTTCCTAAAACTAACTTACTAAAAGTAAAATTGGCTAAACAAAGAGGAAGCATATAAACTACCCACTGTTATGTATGCTACATTCCCTAAACCCTTGCTAAATTTAAATATTATTTTTAAAGTCTTTGTCATAGTGATTGCACCAATTTACATTCCCACCAACAGTGTATGTGGGTTTCTTTTTCTCCACATCACCTCCAACACTTGCTATTACTTGTCTTGTTGATAATGGCCATTCTAACAGGTGTGAGGTGGTTTCTCGTTGTTTTGATTTGCATTTCTCTAATAGCTAGTAAAGTTGAGCATTTTTTCATATATATCTGTTGGTCATTTGCATGTCTTCTTGGGATAAGTGTCTTTTTCAGGTCCTCTGTCCATTTTTTAATGAGATTGTTTGGTGTTTTGAATTCTTTATGTATTTTGGATATTAGCCCCTTATCAGAGGTGTTGCTTGCAAATATGTTCTCCAGTTAAGTTGTTTGCCTCTTTTGTTGTTGTTGTTGTTTATAGTTTTTTGTTTGTTTTTATTTTTTATTGATTTATACATTTTTTGCTGTGCAGAAGTTTTTTAGTTTGATATAGTCCCATTCATTTATTTTTGCTTTTACTTCCCTTGCCTTTCAGGTCAAATTCATAAAATCCTCTCTGAACCCAAGGTACATTAGTTTAGTACCTATGATTTTTTTTCTATGCAATTTATTGTTTCAGGTCTTTTATTTAGATCTTTGATCCATTTTGAGTGAATTTTGGTATTTGGTGACAAATAGCTGTCTACTTTTATTCTTTTGTATGTGGCTTTCCAATTTTCCCAGCACTATTTATTGAAGACACTTTCTTTTCTCCTTTGTATGTTTTTGGCTCCTTTGTCACAAATTATCTGCCTATACACAAGGACTGTCCAGAAAGTATCCAGCCATGTAATATGAAAAATAGAGGCCTTTATGGTTGGATTTTTTTCCAGACAGCCCTTGTATATGTGGGTTTATTTCTGGGTTGTCAATTCTGTTCCATTGGTCTGTGTATCTGTTTTCTGCCAAAAGAATACTGTTTTGATTATTGTCATTTTGTAGTACTAATATAAATTAAAGTCAAGGAGTTTAATGCCTCTGGCCTTATTCTTTTTTGTCACAATTGTTTTGGCTTTTGGGGATCTTCTGTGATTTTATACAAATCTGATGATTTTAAAAATCTATTTTTTAAAAATGTCCCTAGGATTTTGATAGGGATTGCATTAAATCTGTATATTGCTTTGGGTAATATGACCATTTTAACTATGTTGATTCTTCTAACCCACGAACATGGAATATCTTTTCATTTCTTTGTGTCTTCTTCAATTTCTTTTAATAATGTCTTATAGTTGTCAGTATATAGGCCCTTCACATCCTTTGTTAAGTTTATTCCTAGGTATTTTATTCTTTTGTTGCAATTGCAAAAGGAATTTTTTCATTTATTTTTCTGAAATTTCATTGTTAGTATATATGATCACAATGGATTTTTGCACATTAATTTTTGTATCCTGTGACTTTACTATATTTGTTTATTATTCCTAATAATTTTCCTAGTTTTTGGTGGAGTCTTTAGCGTTTTCTATATAAAAAATCATGTCATAGGCAAAAAAATGACTATTTGACTTCTTCATTTCTAATTTGGATGCCTTTTATATCTTTCTCTTGTCTGATTGCTCAGGCTAGGGCTTCCAATACTATACTGAGTAACACTGGTGAGAGGGGGCATTCTTATCTTGTTCCCAACTGTAGAGGAAAAGCTTTCAGTTTTCCACCATTCAGTATGACTAGCTGAGGGTTTGTCATATATGGCTTTTATTATGTTGAGATACTTTCCTTCTATATCCATTTTATTAAGTGTTTTAATCATAAATCGATGTTGTATCTTGTCAAATGCTTTTTCTGCCATCTATTGATAAGATCACATGGTTTTTATGTAAGTTTAGCTGTGGGGATAGGAAAAAAATTGAGGACATTTCTTATGATGAGTAGTTTATAATCTCTGCTACACCATCACTTGTTTAACATGCTTTAATCTAGAGTTACTAGTCCTAAAAATCCAATGCAATATTACCTATCTGCTTAAAATTCTGGTCACCTACAGGTTCAACATCAAATGTAGTATTAATATGTGATTTCCATGTAGACAGCTTCTGTTTTCATGAAGTACCGAACCTAGCATTTCTTTGATTTCTTCCATAAATAATCCTGTCATCCTCGAATATTAACAAGCAATGTAGAAGTTACCTACAATTTCATAAGAGAGGCAGAAGTCATTCGCCATATGGCAAACAGCTCAAAAAACCCTCATCACAACTTTCATTCTCTTCTAGTCATTTTTCAGCTGTGTGACCATTTATGGGCTTTTTATTTTACCCCTTCCAGCATAAAGGCCCTAAATCTTTCAAGTTCCTCTCTTTTGTAACCACAACCCTCTCTACCCATTTCTTTTCTTATATATCTTTATATTAGAACAGATACACCAAACATACATAGCCACACTCATCACCTCATTCAGAAAAGTAATAAAGACCCTTTCAGTGCTGGTTCTACCCTCCTCAGAAAGCAGTGAGGGATCATAAATTGCATTTTGCCCCTGATACAAGTTATATCCAAAACCTCTGTGGCTGGCTTATGTCTACTTTTTAAAATGTTATCTCTAGTTTTCCCCTTCCTGCCGTCTTCTACACTTGAATCGTGAACTCCTCACTATACCTTAAACACATTTTACATTTTTCCTGATTTCTGATGCCTTTGGAGAGACTGCTACTGCCTCTTCCCAGAACCCTTTTCTCCTCTGCATGTTAGCATCCCATAAATGCTTTCAGGGCCAGTTCAAAGGTCTCCCTCACTGTAGCATCACATTTACTCTTATCTCACAGCCCCATCTTCACAGAATTATTGTTCTGTGCCCTTGTAGAATTTTGTACACATCTCTATTATCATGTTTATTACATTGTTTAATATGGTATTTAGGTGTCTAGTGCCCCACGATAGACTTGCCATCTTTGAATTCTTAGGGGAGGACCTAACATACCGCTTGAAACGCAGTTCCTCGGTAAATGTATGTTGGTGCAAGAAAAACTGTCCCGAGAGTTGAAAAGTGGGCCAAGAGATGGGGAGCCTCTCAGTTCATGACAAAAGAGTTAGTAACTAGTCTGGAACACAAAGCACTCCCAGGAGGGAAGCCTTCAGGACAACTTTAATTCTTTCCCCCAAAGGGCTATCACTGACGAGAAAAAACCTTTTTTTGGAGCTATTTTAATATGCTAGTTGCCAACAGTTTCTTAAATTACACTTTCTGTGATGAGAACTCTGAAGGAGAGTGGAGACTGAGTGAAAAGAGAATACTGAGCCAGAAGCTAGGACATTCCAGAAATGTTATGAGATTTAAAATGTGTAACTTTTCCCCTCACTTCCCAGGTTTACATACATTTAATAGAGCTTGACCTGTTGAACTCACAGGTTTCCCTGTGAATACTCTCTTTCAGGCCAAATTATCTCTCTACTGTAGCAGATGGAAAAATAATCATATATCTCTACCAATTCAATGATGTTTGTGAATAATCCAGGACCTAAGTTTTCTAGTGCAATTAGACAGTCACAAACACCACCATGAATCTTTGTGTGGAAGAACACTTAGAATGTGTAGTCAGTAACTCAGATTTCTTTCTTATTGTTTTGCTTGATGCTGAAGCACATCAGAGATAGGTGAGTTAAATAACATCCTCATGAGACCCTTACAGAGTAATTAAGGTATAGCCTCCAGAGAATTAACCAATAGAGACATAGACAAGGTATAAAGGAGCCCTTTTATCCTATACTAACTGGAATAATAGTTGTTAGAATATTGCTTAAAGTAGTTCTGGCTGTTACATACAAATAAATCTCAGTGATTTAACACAAAGTGTATTTTTTTTTTAAATGTTGGGCAGTTCACTTCGAATGATGATTGAGGTATAATGGTTTCCTGGTTTACATTCAATGGTTTCTTTGGTCCTGTGACTCCGGAAAATTCAATATAGGACTTTCAAGGATTGCCCTGGAGCTGTCTCCATCCCAGGGAGTAGAAAAGGGAAAGGACATTCTTGTGTGGAGGTTTGTATGGGCCAGATCTGGAAAGGGTGCATATTACTTCTGTTTCCATTCTGTTGGCAAGAATCCTATCACAAGACCATGCATACCTCCAAGGGAAGCTAGGAATGTAGCTGAGCTATCGTAAGGGTAAGGAAACAGGTACAGTAGACAATGCCATAACACGTTGATTTAAAAAAAAACAAAAACATGGTTAAAAAAGAGAATAAAGAAATTGATGTCAATCTTCATTTTTCATGGATTCCAGATTTACAAATTCACCTACTCAATACAATCAATTTGTAACTCAAAAATCAAAACTCTCAATGCTTTCACAGTCATTGGTGGACATGCACAGAATGGCAAAAAGTGTGAGTCACCCAATGGCTCACATTCCCAGCTGAGGTTGAGTAAGGTGATGCTCTGCCTTCTTGTTTCAACTTTCAAACTCTAAACAAGGATCCTTCTCACAGTCTACTTGGTACCATATTTTTGGCATTTTTGTTAGTAATTTCACAGTTTAAAATGGCCACCAAGATAATTCTGAAATGCTATTACTGATGCTAGAAAGCTGTGTTATGCCTTACAAGAAATTACACGTGTTAGGTAAGCTTCAGTTAAACACAAATTATAGAGCTGTTGCCTGTGAGTTTAGTGTTAATAAATCAACAATATATATTAAATAAAACATACTTAAACAGAAATTTATGTAAAGCAAGGTTGTGTCTTTATTGATTGATGAAAATGTGACCAGAGGCTCTCAGGAACCTATCCCTGTACTTCCTAAGAGCAATGGTTCAGTATTCACTAGTTCATTGTTCATGGTGACTTTATAAAACATAACTACCATAAATAACAAGGATCAGCTGTGGGGGGGGGGTGTATGTAATTTTAACTTTTTCTCACTCTTTTTTTTTTTTTTGATTTACATGTTGTGTCAGCCACTTCCTTTTGCCTGTCCCAAAAGGCTTTCCCTACTTCCCTCTGATGGTGTGGTTTTGTACACTGACAAAACCCTGCCTTTGTCAGTTCCGACAGAATAACTTGATCTCAGGTACTGTTAGCCCAGCACCTAAGGTATGTTTCACGTAGCACACAGTTCTGATAAAATTAAGAGGTCTGTCTTGCACTGCCTTCCATACTTTCCTGGTTCCAATATGGGATGAGGATGTGAGTCTTTGAGCTGCTCCACCAATTTTGCAACCATAACGTAAAGGCAGGTAGATCCTTCTAGATGTTAACATAATTGAGCTGCTGCATCAGTGACCACAACTCTCTCCCTTTAGACTTCTTACTTGTATAGAAAGTAAATTCCTATTTTTAAACTATTGTCAATTACAAGTTTTCCTTACGGAAGTATTGCTACTTATTCAGATAATATTTAGTCCATTCAACAAATTCTTGCTGTTAACATGTGCAAGCACTGTTAAAATAGTAGATATTTAGCAATGAAAAAAACATAAATTCATGCCCACATAGAGTTTATATTCAATAAGAAAAAACAACCCCCTCCCATACAAAATGGGATAAATTTATAAATATAACTGTCAAGCAGTTTGGGAAGAAACATGTTAGATCCTGTGTAAGTTCACAACTCAATCCTCATTGGTAGGAGCAGAAGAATATAGGATACCAGAGTGCAGTCTGTTTGGCTGGGAGCATGCAGAAGGCTGCAGACATCCGTCAGCATGTTACATGGAACAAACGAAGAGCCATGGTTAACAAGGAAGTCCACTTAGATCAGTTAAAAGAGCTTTATTGTACCTGAGAATCCCAGAGAAGGGAGCTACTAATTCATGAAGACATAAGAGTAAGGAGTTGAACTGAGTTTTAAAGAGTGAATAAGAAAGGAATGAAGAGCTTTCTAGAGAGAATAGGGTATTAAAGACCCAGAATTGTAACAGAACATGCACTAGTCAATGAGCACTTCTGTGTGGCAGAAGCCAAAGCTAAGAAGTGGACTGAAGTGAAGCTGAAACAGTTTGCCACACACGTCAAAGAGGCTTTATATATCATATTCATGGTTTTAAATGTATCCACTAAGCCAGTGGATTTCTTTTTTTTTTTTTTTTAAGCACTGGGATACTTTTAAAAACAAAAACAAAATCTTATCTAGAATACCAATAAATAAAGTAGGTAAAAGCAGAGGTCTTCCAACATGGAACGTTGGAATCAGGAGTCTGTCTGTCCTTTTCCTCCATGGCAACCGCCACTCCTGTAGAACCGTATCAATGGGCCAAATAGGATTTGAAAATCTAACAGGAGCATCAGGAGGCTAGGCCTTATTTTTTAAGTTAAAGCTTTATGATATATAATTCACAGGCCATGCAATTCACCCATTCCAGGTGAATGATTCAATTATATTTGGTATATGCACAAAGTGTTACTATGTGCACATGTGTAACTACAATCTATTTTAGAACATGGACATCACCTCTAAAAGAAAGCTCATATCCATTAGCAGTCACTGTCCACATCCCCTCTCAGCACTAGGCAACCACTGATCTGCTTTCTCTCTGTCTATAGATTTGCCTATTCTGGACATTTCATATAAATGGAATCATACAATATATTGGTTAGATGAATGGCTTCTTCTAACCAATAGGACGTTTTCAAAGTTCACCCATGTTGTAGCATGTATCAGTACTCCAATTCTTTTTTTAATGAATAATATTCCATTTTATGATTATACTACATTATATTTATTCACTCATCAGTTGGTGGACATTTGAGATATTCCCAGCTTTTGGCTATTGTGGATAATGCTGCTATACATGTCCATGTGCAAGTCTTGATTAGAGCATACTCATATGTTTTAATTCCTCTTGAGTATATCCCCAAGAATGGAACTGCCAATTCATAACCATATGTTTAACCTTTCAAAATCTTCTGGACTGTTTTCCAAAGCAGCTGTACCATTTTACATTCCCATCAACGATGTAGGAGGGCTCCAATTTCTCCACATCCTCGCCAACACTCGTTATCCTCAGTTTGTTTTTTTTTAATCCATCCAAGTTGGTGTTATGTGGCATCTCGTTGTGATTTTGATTTGCATTTCCTGCATGACTACTGATATTAAACAACTTTTGATGGGCTTATTGACCATTTGTACATTTTCTTTGCAAACATCTATGTTCAGATCATTTGTCCATTTTAATTGGGTTATTTGGGGATTTTTTAATCATTAATAAGACTTTTTTATATATTCTAGATAGAACTCTTTTCCCAAATACGTGATTTGCAAAACTTCACTGTTGTTCTGTAGCTTGCCTTTTCATTTTCTTAAAGGTGTCCTTTGAAATCCAGTACAATGTTGATTAGAAGTGAGAAGAGCAGACATCTCGTCTTGTTCCTGATCTTAGGGGGAAGTATTCAGTTTTCATTATTTAGTGTAATGCTAGCTGTGGGTTTTTCATAGATGTCCTTTATCACAATAAAGAAATGCCCTTGAATTCCTAGTTTATTGAGTATTTTATCTTGAAGAAGTATTGAACTTTTTTAAATGCTTTTTTTTGCATCTGTTGAGATGGTCATGCAATTGTGGTTCTTCTATTGATATGGTGTATTATATTTATTGATTTTTGGATGTTGAACCAACTTTTCATTCCTGAAATAAGTCCCACTTTGTCATAGTATATAACTCTTTTCCTATGTTACTACAGTCTATTTGATAGTATTTTGTTTAGAATTTTTGCACCCATATTCAAAAGTGACATTAAGGTCAGTGGTTTATAAAGATAGGAGGAGGGACCCAAATAAAAACTGAAATTTATAAAAAATTGCATATTTATTCTTACATATTTAAACTTCAGTCATCTTCAAAATACTCTCCGTTTGATGCAATACACCTATTGAGATGCTTTTTCCACTGCTCAAAACAGTTTTTGAACTTGTCAATTTTGATGCCTTTTAGTGCTTCTGCCAATTTTTGTTTCACCTCTTCCACATCAGCAAAATGTTTCCCTTTGAGGACTTCTTTTCATCTGGAGAAACAACAACAAAAAAATAAGTCACTAGGGGCAAAATTGGGTGAATAGGGAGGCTGGGGCATGGGGTTCATGCTATTTTGATCCAA
The DNA here is from genome assembly GCA_004026885.1 of Lyroderma lyra. Classification (NCBI taxonomy): domain Eukaryota; kingdom Metazoa; phylum Chordata; class Mammalia; order Chiroptera; family Megadermatidae; genus Lyroderma; species Lyroderma lyra. Next base: position 43,881 of record PVJL010002122.1, on the reverse strand, counting down.
AACAGCTGAACACTCAATGTGATGTGAGCAAGTCTGTTGTTGTAGTGGAAGAACTAGACATCTATTTGCTACAACTCTGAATGTTTCTTCTGCAGCAGCCTCTCACTACAACGCCGGCTGGTACACTCATTCAGATGGGTTCCTAGAACACTCACCGAGTGGGGGAAGCCTGTACTACAGGGGCCTGCCTCCAGAAGATAATTCCATCTTTGGGGGGTCCCCCCTCCTATACTATTTATAGTGATATAAAGGTCAGTAGTTTTCTTATCTTGTGATGTCTTTGATTGGATTTGGTATCAAAGTAATAGCGGCCTCATAAAATGGGTTGAGAAATTATCTACTCACTTTAATTTTTGGAAGAAGTTGTGGAAAATTGTTATTCCTTTTTACATGTTTGGTAGAATTCACTAGTGAAGACATCTGGGCCTGCAGATTTCTCTGTAGGTGTTTATAATACTAATTCAATCTCTTTACTTGTTCTGGATCTATTTAGAATTTTCTTTTTCTTCTGGAGTCCATTTCAATAGTTTATGTCTTTCTAGGAATTTGTCCATTTCACCCAAGTCATCTAATTTGTTGGCATATAATTGTTCATAGTAGTTTCTGATCATCATTTTCATTTCTGTAGGGTTAGTGGTAATGTCCCCTCTTTGATACCTGATTTTATAATTTGAGTCTTTTTTCTCCTCTTCTTGGTTGGTTTAGCTAAAGACTTCTCAATTTCATTTTGTTTGTCCTTCCAAAAAACCAATTTTTGGCTTCTTGCTCTTGGGTCAGTCTGCTCCACCATCTTGGAGTGTACTTTTAACCTTTAACTTTTCTATAATAAACTTTAACTATTCTATGTTTTCACACCAAAAAAACAACCAACTTTTGATTTTGTTGATTTTCTTTATTAGTTTTTCTAGTCCATATTTCATTTATTTCTACTCTAATCTTTATTATTTCCTTCCTTATTTGGGGGATGGGAGCAAAGAGGATTAGTTTGCTCTTCTTTTCCTAGTGTTTTAGGTGAAAAGTTACGTTATATAATTTAGATCTTTTTTCAAGTGTATGCATTTACCAATAAAAATTTCCCTGTAAGCATTATTTAGCTGCATCTCATAAGTTTTTGTATGTTTTGTTTCATTTTCATTTGTCTCAAAGTATTTTTAAATTTCCATTGTGATTTCTTCTTTGACCCATTGGTTATTTAGTAATGAGTTGTATACTTTGCCCATATTTGTGAATTTTCCAAATTTCTTTCTGCTATGGATTTCTAATTTCACCACATTGTGGTTGGAAAACATACTTTGTATGATTCCAAACCTTTTGACATTTTTTAAATTTATTGCAGCATATTTTATGGGGTAGTGTATGGTATATTGTAAAGTATGTTTCACGTGCACTCGAGAATGTTTATTCTGCTGTTTGGTGGAATGTTCTGTAGATATCTAGTAGTTTAGTTGACATACAGTGTTGTTCCGTATTCCATTTCCTTGTTGGTTATCTATCTATTTGTTCCATCCATTAGTAAAAATTGGATATTGAAATTCCCAACTATTGTTGAATTTTCTACTTTTTCCTTCAATTCTGTCCATTTTGCCTCATATATTTTAGGGCTATGTTGTGCATATATGATGCATTTTGGATCATATGTGTACATAATTAACTAATCCTAAATAATTGTAATTTATTATTATAAATATTTTTCTCTTGAGTAACACTTATCTTAAAGTCTACTTTTTCTGATATTAGTATATAATTCCAGCTTTCTTGTGGTTCCAGTTTACATGATCTATCTTTCCCCATCCTTTTACTTTCAACTTGTTTGTATCTTTTAATCTGAAGTGTCTTCTCTAGACAGCATATGTTTGAATCTTGTTTGTTTATCCCATCTGACTAACTGTGCATTTTGATTGAAGTATTTTATCTATTCACATTTATGCTATTATTGATATAGTTGCATTTATGGCTGATGCTTTATTTTTGTTTTTTTATGTCTGATGTCTCTTTGTTCCTCTGTTACTCTTTTACTGCTTTCCTTTCATTAAATGAATGTTTTTAGTGTAACATTTTAATTCTTTTAATTATTTTTCACTATATTTTGTTTTTTTAATGACTTCTCTAAGGTTTGCTATATACATCTTAACATCAGAATCTACTTAAGATTTATACTAATTTAATTTCAGTGGGATATAGAAACATTACTTACACATAGCTCTAGTCCTTTTTCTCTTTTTGGTGTCATTATTGTTATACATATTACATCTATATATGTTATAAACCATACAATCCATTCTTACAATTGTTACTTTATCTAAGTATGTCCATTAGAGAAGCTGAAAAAAGAAAGTATGTATTTATAGAGTTTATTATGTTACCTTTTTATTTACTATTTGCATTTTTCTTCATTTGTTCCTGTGAATTCACATTACCATCTGGTTTCATTTCCTTATCCCAGTAGAGCTTTGCTTCCATCAGCCTCCTCTTTGCTCTTATTGTTAAAATTACATTTATTTATGTTATAGACTCAACAATATACATATTAGTTTATAAAATTGCTTTCTAAGTTAGTTAAAAAGAGGAAACTATATATTTATATTTTCTTTTTTTTAAAGTACATTATTACCTTTACTGGTGTTCTTTGTTTTTCCACATGCAATCAGATTATCATCAGGACTCACTTTCTTTCTGCCTGAAGAACTTCCTTTAGTATTTCTTGAGTCTGCTAACATCAAATTCTCTCAGTTTTTGCTTATCTGGGAATGTTTTTATTTTGCTTTCTGTTTAGAAAGATCATTTCAAAAAAAGAAAAAGAAAAAAGAAAGATCATTTCACTTAATGTAAAATTTTTCATTGACTTTTTCTTTTCTGCACATTTGATGTATTGTCCCACTACATTTTGACCTTCATTGTTTCTGATGAGAAGTCAGCTATTATTCTTATTGAGACCCCCTTGTACATGCTGGAGCAGCCAACTGGCCTACCAAAATGACATTTCTGCTTCTTCTTTACAATTACAATAATTAGATATTGCATGAATACTCAGTAAAAAAACTAAAATTTATTGACTTTTTACTATGTGCAATGAAATATAAGGCTCTCTCATTCAGCTATCATAATAATCTTGTGAGTTATCCCCATTTTACATCTAGGGAAACAAAACCAAACCAAGGACAATTCCAGTGTCCCCCAGCTAATAAATGTAGAGCTGGAATTTTAAATCTGGTCTTTATGACTTCAGAGACTATACTATTCCCATTACAACATGCTGCCTTTTTGACTATTGATCTCACAGACCAATGACCAAAAAGCATATTGATGGTAATTTGATTTAATAGGTCTTTAATTAGCACCTACTTATATTTTATATTTTGATAGGTGTTGTGGGGAACATGAAAGAATTAACCAAAACTAACTCTTTGCTTCTAGAAATTTATAATCTAATTTAACAAAATGAATTTTAGTAATAGTGTAAGACAGTATACGTAAGTCCCAGAATAGCATTTATGAATTATAAATGCTGCTAGAAGTCACAAATTAATAAGAAATTAGTAGAAATATAGATGACTCCATGGAGATTGAATGGGCTATCCAGAGGGATGTTTTAGGCAAGAGATCTACCATTAGTGAGCATATTGGGGTGAGAATGAGTGTAACGCTTAAGGATAGACAGAAGAAAGTCCTGTGTAGATCTGGAGGGAAGTGGAATGAGAGAAAATAGTGGGTCAATGAGTAAGTCAGCAAAGACTTCAGATCTCAAACATTTGATTAATGTGTCTGGACTTGGTTTATCAGGCATTGTAGAAATTTTAAAAAAAGAGAATATTGTATAATACTGATTTTTTAAAAAATGTACTGAAAATAAGTCTGCCAGGGATATGTGGAAAGCCAGAAGTTAAAGACAGGTGTTCTTTAGGCCAGAGATGCCAGCCAAGAGTTAACAGTATGCATGCCCCAGCGAGGGAAGTGCAATGGAAACCTTGAGAGCAGCGCTGGTCACAGGCAGCCTTTCTGCTTTCACTTGCGAGTTGGAAATACTCTGCTTCTGGCCACTTTCTAGATCTATGACACTAACCTGTGCAAGTCATAATGAGGTGGCAGAGAGTTTACAGATGCATGTGTTCAAGGATTTTATCCCTCTTAAACAAGCAATTTGTTTAGTGAGTTTTGGCATGGCCCTGTTGTGAAGAGCCAGGCTCTCTTTAGTACTTAAAGGATTTGGGCTGAAAGGTGCTATGCAAATTGAATTCGTGCTATTTGTGACTGCTTTGGTTTTCTTCTAAGTGTCTGGAATGTCTGCTCAGAGATCACCAACTTGAGGGCTCAAAGGCATGCCCAAGAGACCTTGCCACACTGGCCGTTCTATCAACACCCAGTTGTGAAAAACAGAACAGGATTCTATGGCTATTAGAAGAGCTGGTACTATTTATATCACCTAAAGAGTTGACCCAGGTCATCACTGTTACACCAGACTTGGTAAATTTGTCAGGACATGTGGTTTTCCTCAATTGTTGATGAAATGTCTCCTTTGGTGACTGGCAAAGGATAAAGTTCAAACTCTTAAATTTTTATTCAAAATCCTCTACAACCTTTCTTATGATTTCTTTTTACTACTTACCTGCAGGAAACTCTGCTCTGATCAAACAGCCATATTCACTATTGCCCAAACTTTTTACTATCTCACCAGTACGTTTTTGTCCCCACCATCTAGAATACCTCCCCTAGCTCCCCTCCTTACCCCTTCTATCTCTCTATTTAAATCCTGCACATCCTTTGAGAGGCAGCATAAATTCTATACTCCGTGAGGACAGCTTTGTAGAAATTGTGGGTAGTCTACTGTTTATTTTAGTGGTTGGTATTCCCAACATAGCTTTTGTTTTACATTTAAATTTTTTTTTTTTTAGATTTGAAACTCCTAAAGGTCAGGAACTGATTTTATAACTCCGCACACAGCCAAGAGCCCTGTGTAATTAGGAACTAAAAAGTCATTGCTTTAATGAAATTGATATTATGAAGATGAATAGGAGAATGTAATAGGGACAATAGTTTATTGTTTACTCCTAAAAATAATTTAATTTATAAGAAAAATTGGGGTTGATTCAGGTTTTCCTGAAAGCTTTGTATAAATCTGTAAAATTCGTAACTATTCAAGGTTGGCTGGTGGGTGGTGAAGGAGTGAAGCTGAGTTAGGCTACTTGACTGAGATTCTCAAAATTAAACTTTCATGATCTTTCTCCTAGACATAAAAAATTAAAAACTAGCTCAACCTAATAAAGATCACTTTTCTACAAGTGTCCAGTCTTTCTAGAAAGCTGGGTAGAGCTAGCAATTATTTCTGTTTTTCTGCCTGATATTATAGTTTCTGCTGAATATTATAATCTATCTAAACATGTGCCAACATTATGATTGCTATTACAGTACCCTTCTTGGTGATCCAGATTTCTTTCAGCAGGAGTAGCAGATGCTCCCACTGTCACCACAAATGGTAAGCAAGAGCTACATATGCTGACATAGGCCACTAAAAGCTAGAAACTTCCATCAGTCATTGTTTGAATCATCAGTAGTGACTTAAATGCATATCAACTTTATTTTGTTTCTTATCTTTCCCCCCTTTATACTCCATTTATAGGTTTACCCAATGCTTTTGGCTCTAATGGTTCAGAATTGCACTATGCACCAAAAGAAGTGGGCTGTTACTGTTTTTATGAATGCTTCTGGGTGACCTAGGCTTGGCATATAAATGTCTGGCCACCTGATTTGAAGGAGATGCTGCTTCTGAGATTTTTACAGTTTATTCCCTGTGGCTTATACAGACAACAAAACCTGTGCCTTAATAAATGAAAAATAACTTATCCAGAGGACCTAAAGTTCACTCTAAAAACAGATGCACTGTGGTCCTATCTTTTATCAACTAACACACTAAAAAGTAGGTATGATGCTTTTCTTTTGTTCTTTTTTATTGTCGTTAATCGTTTTTACATTTTGTTCTGTCTTGTGGTAATATACTGTAAGGATGGCAGGAATACATGCACCATTGAACTCTAAACCACCAGGGAGGTTTAGTACTTAGTTTTGAAAAAGACTCATCAAACAGTTACCACCAACTCATAATGTGCTATTAAGCATCAGGCATGGCAATACGAAACATTTGAAGAGGTTAGACTATACATAAATATTTGAAGCCTGCTGGGGTGCTTTCCGAATTGTAAAAATGTTAGAGAAAATATGAAGAAAATGTGCAGCATTTGCTTGGAGAAAGAATGCTTTATATTCTATGCCAATGTCTCCTTCTTTTACTTCCTCACTTTTTTTTTTTTTTTTTTAGTATTGGGAATTAAAAATATTTGGTGCAGCCTTAGGTACAATATGATCCAGTGACAAAACATAATTGTGAATTTGACTAGTTTCTAATCTGTTTTAACTGTTTTCTTTATCCATGTGCATAATTGGCCTCTGGGTAAGGAACCCACCTTCTTGATCGGTAATGACTAAATCATAATATGGGTGCTCCTGGGGGATCTTCTGTTGAGTAAAGTTATTTCCTTTACTGGATCCTTCTCAGTATGGTGTCTGTAAAACATTCTGAATTTTTTGGTTGTTATCAAAACAGTCTCCTAAGCCCACGGTCTGGGTTCTGATTTGGATTGGAGAGTTGCAGTTTCATAAGGATCAAATGAATGTGCATTTCTGGAAGGAAGGAACATTTTTTGTGGTCACAGCAAATGCCACTGGACATCACCAGTTTTAGACTTAGGGGCATCTGAGAAGAATGTGATATTTTCCCATATTTTAGCTTCTTTTTGAAGCTAAGTTCCTTGAGTAATGGCATGCTCTCACGCTGCAAAGATTTTTTGCTTAGTGTTATTATAGATATACTTGGTCATACTTCAACCCCCACTATTGGGAGCTCCCTGAATTCAATGTGTATACTGAATCTGGCCTGTGTAATTATTGAAAATAAGAAATTGAATGCAGATGTATTACAGTCTCTGCTTAGATTCAGGCACTGTTGTCAAGGTTAAGAAGGGGAGAAGGGAGAGAGGATATACATGAAGACAAGGATTAGGCTGCATCTTTTTTCTGTCTGGTTTAATGAATCTCAGGACTTTCTTGAAAGAGTTATATGGAAAGTGTGGGTAAAAGCATAGATGATTTAGTGGTGGAATAAGGAGAAGGGAGTGGAAATAAATGGGGATATAGATTAATTTGGTGACAGATCAGGAAACTTTGGTAGGAGATATACATTTCTAAGAACTTCTTTTTATATTATTTATTTTGAAATAATTTCAAACTTGGAGAAAAATTATCATAACAGTACATAAAAAATACCTCCTGTTCCCTCACCCAACATTCTTCAAATATTAACATTCTATCACAATTTTTTCTCTCTCTCTCCCCTTAACCCTCCAGTGTGTATTTTTCAAAAAGCAAAGCAAAACAAAATGAAACAAAAAGAACACTCTCCTAGATAACCAAATACAGACATCCAAAGAAATTAAGAGTCAAACAGCACTACTATGCAATCCACAGGCCCTGTTCAGATTTCAGCTGTACCAACTGGTCTCCTTTTGCTTTCTGATCAATCATTCTTTTCAGATAAATAAGCTATATTTAGTTGCCATATCTCTCTAGGCTCTTCAACCTGGGACTGTTTCAAGATCTGGTTTTTATGATCTTAAATTTTAACATAGTGAGACCTTTCATTTTGAAGGGTATTCCTCCAGCTGGGTCCATCTAATGTTTCTTTGGGATCAGTGTCAGATCTCATGTTTTCTTGGCAGAAATACTATAGAAGGGATGCTCTGTTATGTTCTTAATGGGATGTTCTTAATGCATGACATGAGGGATGTACACAATGCCTATCCATGTTTCTACTAGTGAGGCTCACCTTCATCACCAGGTAAGTTATTGTCTGCCAGATTGCTCTACTGTAAAGTCACCATTTTTCCCCTTTGGTAATTCCCCAAATATCAGTGCATGAGAGGAGGTATTCCAAGATCATGTTAATATTCTTTTCTGCAGCAGAGCTACACCCACCAAGCTTAGCATCCACTGAGAAATTTCTTCTAAATAAATCACCACTATGACTGCTTGCCAAATCTATATTTATTAGTTGGCATCCTTCCTGTAGTAAGGAGAAGTTTCCCCTTGTGTTAGTCTGGGTTCTCTAGAGAAACAGAACTGCTATGGGCTGAAAGTTTGTGTCCCCTCTAATTTATATCTTGGTATCCTAACCCCCCAATATGATAATATTTAGAAGCGGGGACTTGGGGAGGTAATTACAATTATATTAAGTTATAAGGTAAGACCCTCATGATGGGATTAGTGCCCTTATACAAAGAGAAGGAGACATGGGACTCCCTCCTTGTGTGCACACACCAAGAAAGGTCACATGAGGACATTACCAGGAAGAAAGCTCGAACTATGAACTCAGCCATGCTGGCACCCTTCTCTCACACCTCCAGCCTCTGGAACTGTGAGAAATAGACATTTGTTGTTTAAGGCACCCAGTCTGTGGTATTCTGTTACAGCAACCTGAACTACTAAGAGAAGGACCAATTACATAAAGAGAGTTATTGTAAGTTTATTATAAGGAATTGTCTCACATGATTATGGAAGCTGAGAAGTCTCATGATCAGCAGTAAGCAAGCTGGATACCCAGGAGAGCCAATGGTATAGCTTCTGTTGGAGTCTCAAGGCCTGAGAACCAGCAGAGCTAATGGCGTAAATTCCACTCTGAGTTCAAAGTCCTGATAACCAGAAGAGCTAATAGTGTAAATACTAGTCAGACTCCGAGTCTAAAAGCAGGAGAAAGTTGATTTCCCAGCTCAAAGACAATCAGGCAGAGAAAATAAATTCTCCCTTACTCCACCTTTTCTGTCCTAGTCAGGTTTCCACCAGATTGGATAAGGCCAATTCATATTAAGGAGGGCAATCTGTCTTACTCAGGCTGCTGATTCAAATGGTAATTTCATCCAGAAACACCCTTACTGGCAGACCCAGAATAATGTTTAACCAAATATCTGGGCACCCTGTGGCTCAGTCAAGTTGACACATGAAATTAACCATCATAAACCCAACCCCTGTGAACTTGGCATCCATACTCATCCCCTTAAACCATACTTAATGTCCAAATAAATATAAAAACAAGGTCAAAATTCCACCTAACATGATACATCTATCCTGTAGACAACAAAAACCACACCTACCCCTTCCCCAGAAAAGGAGGTAAAGTGCTTGAGTGACGCTTGCTCTTCTCCTTGATATCCAGTAATTTGAATACAATGATGTAAAGTTAACAATAATTAAATACAGTGATGCCAAGTCAGCACATCTCATAAAGGTTTAAGGGAGGGGGAAAGAAAACAAAGACGCTGTATGCAAACATATTCACAACAAAAGTAAGGAGAAAATACTCATGACAAACAGTCACACAGTAATACTAATAGTTGGTGGCCCCTGGCTAGGCATTCAGTCTCTACTAAAGCCCAGTACCAGGCCAAGAGCTGTTTCTCAAAAGGAGAGAAGTTACCCGTGGAGAGTGGCTGGACTTTGCTCCCAAATCCTGAGGGCCTAGTTGTAATTCACCTATACAGACCTGCCGAAGGCAACCTGCCATTGACACTTCAAGCACCATTAGACCTACAGGATCATAGGGCTCAAGTGGCAGCATCACTCACGTGGCAGCCTAATCTACTGCAGAGCCACCATCTGTTCTAAGTCCACTCAACACTGGCAGCTTCTCAGGTTACTCAGGACATGGGCTGAAATAATATACCCACATGAGGACTATGCTGCCCTCAAAATCCAAAGAGGCACACTAAGTGTTGTCCTTCTTTTTTGTTTGTTCTAGAAGGGCCAGATGCAACAACCTAACCTTCACCTTAGAAGAAATAGCTTGACATGCCCAATACCACTGGACTCCTAAGAATTTCATTGAGGTGGAAGGTCCCTGAATTTTTGTCATATTTATGTCTCACCCTCTGTTATACAAATGACTTACCAATAGAACAGTTGCTACTTGTCCCTGAGCAGGCCCTGGATCTGCATTTGACAAGCTGAAGACTCCGGAGAGCTAGCAGTACAATTCCAGTCTGAGACTAGAGGCCTGAGAACTAGGACTGCTGGGGCTGAGAGGTCTAGTCCAAACACAAAGATGTGGTTACCAAGAAAGTCGATGCTGTGAATTCTATTTCAAATTTTTTTGTTTTGTTTTGTTTTTTGTTTTTTTGTTTGTTTATTTGTTTTGGTTTTTGTTTCAGTCAGGCCTCCAATGGAGTGAGGCTCATCCGCATGAGGTAGACCAATCTGCTTTACTCAGTCTACCAGAACTAATGTTAATCTTATGTAGAAACACTCTCACAGACACACTTAAAATGTTTAACCAAAAACTGGATACCCTGTGGCTCAGTCAAGTTAACACACAAAATTGACTACTGTGCTCCTCCTTTCTCATTCACTCACTCATTTATATCAATATGGACCCATGAATTCTTATTTTTTCAATGGGCTCTATATCTTACTGTCATTATTTTGATGCTCAAATTGTCCTGGATTTGGTTTGTGATAGCCACTTTAAACTGATATCTCTGTCACTTGATATGCTTACTTTTAAAATAAAAATTATTACTTTCTGGCACAATGAGCTATTTCAGGCTTACTTTTTACTTTCTCTGCCGCAGTCCTGAAATTCAGCTGTTTCTCTAAGAAGGCCTGGTTTCTTTTAGCAAAAGAAGGTATTTAGACACACAGATAACATCATACTCAATGGGGTAAAGCTAAAAGTATTTTCCTGAAGATCAGGAGCAAGACAAGGATGTCCACTTTTACCACTTTTATTCAACATAGTATTGGAAGTCTTAGCCACAGCAACAGACAAGAAAAATAATTAAAAGGCATCCAAATTGGAAAGGAACAAGTAAAACTCATCATATAGATGTCATTATATTATATATAGAAAACACCAAAGATTCCACCGAAAAGCTATATGACTGATTGAATTCAGTAAAGCAGCAAGATACAAAATGAATATTCAGAAATTGGTTGCATTTTTATATGCTAATAATGGATATCAGAAGGAGAAATTAAGAAAACAATCCCATTTATATAAAAAAAAAAAAACCTAGGAAGTAAAAGATCTGTACTCAGAAATTATAAGACATTGAAGAGAGAAATTAAAGAAGATACAAATAAATGGAAACATATACCATGCTCATGGATAGAAAGCATCAATGTAATTAAAATGTCCATACTACTCAAAGAAATCTATGGATTCAAAGCAATTCCTATCAAAATACCAATACATTTTTCACAGAACTAAATCAAATCCTAAAATTTATATGGAATCATAAAATAACCCACATAGCCACAGTAATCTTAGGAAAGAACAAAGTTGGAGGTGTCACACTACATGAAATCAAACTATACTTCAAAGCAATGGTAATCAAAACAGCATAGTACTAGCATAAAACTAGGCACATAGATCAATGGAACAGAATACAGAACCCAGAAATAAATCTATGCCTATGTAATCATCTAATCTATAACAAAGGAGGCAAGAATATACAATGGGGTAAAGATAGTCTTTTAGTAAATGGTGCTGGAAAACTGGACAGACATGAAAAAAAAAGAAAAGAAAACACCAACCTGGATTACGTTCTTACTGTATACAAGAATAAACTCAAAATGGATTAAAGACTTAAATCTAAGAACCAAAACCATAAAACTAGAAGAGAACATAGGCAGTAAACTCTCTGACGTTGCTCTTAGTGATATTTTTTCTGATATAGCTCCTCAAGCAAGGGAAACAAAAGAAAAAATAAACAAATGGGACTACATCAAACTAAAAAGGTTTTGCATAGCAAAGGAAACCATCAAGAAAATGAAAAGACAAACTATTGATTGGAAAAACATATTTGCCAATGAAACATCTGATAAGGAGTTAATATCCCAAATTTGTATAAAACTCATATAACTCAACACCACAAAAAGATCCAATTAAAAAAAGGGTAGAGAACCTGAATAGTGATTTCTCCAAAGGGGATACACAGATGACTAATAGACATAAAAGTGCTCAACCTCACTAATCATCAGAGAAATGCAAATTAAAACCACAGTGACATATTACCTCATACCTATCAGAATGGTCATCAATAAATCAAAAAACATCAAGTGTTGGCAAGGATGTGGAGAAAAGGGAATCTTCGTGTATTTGTTGGTAGGACTGCAAATTAGTGCAGCCATTATGGAAAACAGTATGGAGGTTCCTCAAAACATTAAAAGTAAAACTACCTTATGACCCAGCAATTCCACTCCTGGATATTTACCCAAAGAAAACCGAAACACAAATCTGAAAAGATATACGCACCCCTATGTTCACTGCAGCACTATTTACAATAGCCAAGATATAGAAACAACCTAAGTGCCCATCAATAGACAACTGGATAGAGAAGAGGTGGTACATATATACAATGGAATACTACTTGGCCATAAAAAATGAAACCTTACCATTTGTGACAACATGGATAGACCTAAAGGGTATTATGCTAAGTGAAATAGGTCAGACAAAGACAAATACCATATGATCTGACTTATATGTACAATCTAAAGAATAAAATAAACAAAAAGAAAACAACAACAACAAAAAACAGAAACAGACTCGTAGATACAGAGAACAAACTGATGGTTACCAGATGGGAAGGAGAGTTGGAAGGCGGGATGAAAAGGGTGAAGAGATTAAGTACAAATTGGTAGTTACAAAACAATCATGGGGATGTAAAGTGTGGCAGAAATACAGACAATAATATTGTCATAACTACGTATAGTACCAGGTGGGTACCAGACTAATCGGGGCGCGGGGGGGGAGGGTCACTTCATAAATTTCGTAGGTGTCTGACCACTATTCTGCAAATAGGGTGCGCTGTCACCTCCACATGCCATGGTCTCACTGCCACCTCCAAGGGGAGGCAACAGGAGGGAGCTTGAATGACTTCTTAGTATTCCATTCTTTAATACAGTAAACACGTGAAATGTATAGATTTAACACTTACAGAGTCGCATAGTCACTGGAGTTCCCCCAGGTCCATGTAGAATGACTAACTCTGCTGAGGCATGACTTCACATTAAACAGGCAGAGCTGTGTTTAAGAGAGAGTCACTTGCTATGGTAGTTTTAAACATTTCCTCCCATTCTCCCATTCACCAAAAGGGGAAGCTAATCCCCTCCTCACGCATAAGGGCCAGCCGCAGTGACTTGTTATTAACCAATAGAACCTAGCAGACATGACACCACATGATATCTAAGGCCAAATCACATAAGGTGATGTGGCTTTTGTCTGTTTTTCTATTGGGATGCTTTCTCTTGGAACCCAGCCACCATGCTGTGAGGAAACCTAGGCCACATGGAGAGTCCCTGTGTGGGTGTTCTGCCAACATCCTCCCTGAGGTCTAGCCAAAACCAGCATTACCTGCCGGACGCGTGCAGTAACTCCAGCCCCCAGGCGTTGTCTGACTGCAACCACACAGGATGGCCTGGGCAAAAACTGCCTCCTGAGCCCATTCAAGCTGCAGACCCATGAGAGATAATAAAAATTAAACAGTGAGAATTGTCTAAGTTTACTGAGAGTAACTTTTACGAGTAATTCTTAGAATAACTTTATCAAGTAGACATTAAAATCCTTAATTTTTAGAGTTGGAGAGTAATATGTATAGTGGAAACTTGGGAAATTAAGGCTTCAATTATGTTAGGGTCTGCTGCGATTGTTTGCTTGTCGTTGTTGTTGTCTAAGATCTAAAACCTTGATTTCCCCAGACACTTTCAACCATTCTCTTTGACTTTAGTGCAACACTTGAAACCACATAGCATCACTTTAAGAAATGCTCCTTTTTTTTCTAGCTTTGATAACATTATCATGGCCTATATTTCTATTTACTTCTCTAACAATTTCTTCTCTGAGTCCTTGACTTTTCTTTCTCCCCACAGCTTCCCAAGGGGATATTTCCCACGGTGTGATCTGACATGCTCTGCTCCCTTTACAGTCTTTCTCAGAAGTCTTCTCTCACTGCAATTTTCATTTCTAAACAGATGAGTTTCCCCATCTCTATTCACAGCCCTGATTTTTTTCCTGTATTTGTAGTTGTCACCTAATGATTTCCTCTTAAAATCCTGTGTCATCACAAAATATAATTAGCAACAGAACCATGCTTTAACTTTCTCATCAACAATGACTGTCTTTTGATTTACTTATTCCAGTGTTTAGCATCATTATTCTTTTCATACAAGCAAAGTTTAAACCTCAGAGTTCTCTGATTAATTGAATTTCTTTTTCTTCTTTTATAGTGAGTCATGAAGTTCTTCTGATGCTTTTTGTCCTATTTGATATAACTTCCACCTTAGCAATTGCTTCCTAACTGCTCTTTCTTCCTCAGGTTATCCTGCTTAATACTACTGGTTCATATCACTAAAATATGGTCATAGAAATCTTAACTGAAAACTTCCAAAAGCATCCCAATATTTAGAAGGTAGAGATTCTGCAAAATATCACCACAAAATGTCTTCTGAGTTCTCTCATCCTCACCTCTTAAATATAACTCAGCCTCAGTCAGAGGGCTCTACCTTGTCTCTTAAATATTTCATGTGCATGCGTTTGCATTCCCTTTGCTTCCCTGGAACCTGTTTTCTCTCTCTGTCTCTCTCTGTCTCTCTCTCTCTCAGTTCTAACCCACCATAAATTCTTCTCCAATTGGTGATAAAAGGGCTATGAAAAAAGTTAAGCAGTATTAAAGGGAGATGTGTCTGTGTGTGGGAGGGGTATTAACTTTGCATAGAGTGGTCAGGGGATTCCTTTGTCATAGGACGACATCTGATCAGAGATCTGCAAAAAATTATCAGAGAGCCACGGAGAGATAGTTCTGAGAGAGAGACCCTGATCCCAAAGCAGAGGGAATAGCAAATGCACAGGCCCTGAAGGAGAATATGTTTGTTGTGGTCAAGAAACAAGGAGGCGCCCAGGGCTGGAGCAGAATGAGCAAGGGCAGGGTTACGAGAGGAGTCGGGGGGGTTGGGGCGCAGGTCTTTCAGAACAATGGTGATGGTCACGCTAAGGACTGTGGCTTCACTTTGCAGAAGATAGAAAACCATGGTACTGGAGAATTTTGATATAATGTCATCTGGTTTATGTGTTAAATCAGAACTTTGATTATCATGGCCTTCCTTCTCTGGTTATGCCAAGAATACGGAAATTCTTTATAAAATTAGTAAAACCTACTTTCTTTAAAAAAAAAAACAAAACACCCACATAATCTGTGCATTATCTTACTATAAGCTATTGAATTCAAATCACTGTATGTTCACATTTGGAGATTTTTATGTGTTTGTTTCTTACTTTTATCCTGCTTTTTTTTTTTGCTTTAACTTTACTGTTTTGTAACATAATTTTTATTGTTTGAAGTAATCCCTATTCATAGTCTAAAATTTAAATATTGCTGTAAATTTATAAAAGAAATAGTTGGTGTTCCTTTCCTCTCTCTTTCCTACCTCTGACTCCTGCTCACCAGAGGTAACTACTTCCATCTTTTTAATCTATTTCTATGTATTCCTAAATAATATGCTTATACTGTCATTTCTGGATTGTTTTTTAGTTTTAGATATTATCTACATAGTAGATAATAGCAATAGGTGCTTCTGAGAACAATGGGAATATGTATGAATAAAGACATAAATTTAAGTTTAAACACAAAATGGTTTCAAAATCAAATACATTTGCAATACTAACCGTTTCATACCTGTTTTATCCATTTTATGTACTCTATTTGGGGGGGGAGATTTTGAAGGTAGTAGCAATAATCAATTTCAAAACAATTTTAGTAATTTTGAGTATTTACAGTCATTTTAGAAACAGGTATCATGGCCTTAAAATAGGGTTTTTCTTCTCACAAATTCCTTGAGTCTTTCTGTTTCAGCTACATGATTTGAAGTAGAGATCAGACCCTGTGTCTGGCAAAGCGAGGTTTAATTGGATTAGCAAATGCAAGTCTAGAATTTTAAATACCAAATTTGTGCACATTCTTGGCATTCTAAACCCATTGGAGGCATTTTGGAATGTTTAAAAGTCTCCAAAGGATCCAGACTAACCAATCTATCCACTCGGGCAAAAATATCAACCCAAGGCCACTTTAATTTTAAAATGTTTTCCAGTTTCTCCGTGTACCACTGCAGCCGGGCCCTTTGTTTGTGAGCCCAAGGGCATCAGAGAACGTACCTCCCATTCATATCTCATCTATCCCCGGACACTCCCAGGGCCTTCACTTACCTGTTTGCATTATCCAGCAGGTGCTGAATACAATCACCTGCAGGTATTTGAATTCTTATTCAATTTGGTCCTCAGTGCAGTAAGGGAATGTGAACATTCCTTTAGTCCCTCCCACCTTCATCTTTAGAATCCTAGGAGTTTAGCTGACTTGCTTTTATGATGTTTAGCTTAACTCCTGATAACCTTCAATTATATGTCAATGTTTAATTTAAATCCACTGCTGTGCCAGGAAGCTTTCCCCAATTATTCTCGTCTATGTTCAACTCTATATCATCTGAATTTTTATATATAACAGATTCAGACACTCCAGCATGTAATTTTTCTCTAATAATATGATGTGTATTTAATATGATCAATCTTCCTAGATTGATCAAAAATTGTTTCTAAAGATAGTATATTACACATACTAACTTTGCTGATAAGTCAGTCTTTTATCAGACACATATAAGGTGAATCATTAGTTTTTTCGCAACTGACTGTAACCGTTATAACAATGTTTCAATTGGAATGATCGTAGTTAAAAATAACCATCCTTTAAGACATATGTAGCCCTAAAAAAAAAATACATTCTGTGACTAGATTTTTTAATCTGAAAACTATTTTCATCCAGAAGTTAATTTTCCATCCCAGAAAAATATTTCCGTTCCAGAATTCTTGAAATTCATGGATAAAATGTTTTCATTTGTTGAACTGTGTGTTTAGAGAGTGGAGTTTTGCAAAGAGAAAAGGAGCATCAAGACTGCAGCCTAATGTTTGACAATTTGCACATATCCCCCCTCATCCTCAACTTGACCTTGAGGTGGTAGCTGGGCGTAAGCAAAGACTAAATTAACACCTGTATCGTCATGCATTTGCATTCTCACTTTCACACACTCTCTTAGTTTTATGTTATTCAGGATTTGAAGAACAGTCTCTGCATTTTTTACCAAAAGAGCAATATACAAAAGAAATAAGGAAAAAGAGGGAGGGAGTTAGGGAGGGAGGAAGGAAGGAAATCACTTACCTCAAGTCGTATTTTGTGACGTTGGTCGCTTTCTTAAAGATGGTTACGAATTGTACACTTGAAACCTATGTAATTATTAATTAATGTCACCTCAGTATATTTAATAAAAAAAATTTAATGGTTATGAATGAGGGGTTGGATTTTGAAGATTGGGGGCTTTTCTACCTTTGAATGCCTTCCTCCTTCATTTTCCTGGAGTCACCAATGGGTGTTTCCTCTTGTCCTACCTGAGTCACATCTGCATCTATTCCTACCCAGGCCCTGGAGGCTCAACTTCTCTAAAATGGGCTTTTAAAGTCTGTTCTTTGTTAAAATTAGCCTTTTTCTTACAAGTGAATTTCCTATCAGCTGCCAAGAAAGTTAAAGTTTCTTGATATTCTTAGACCTTAAGATCCCTTAGCTTATTTTGAACATTATTAGAAATAACCTGAACACTGAACCTTATAAACTTTCATATTGGAGGGGAAGATACATGGTCTTTGGTTCCATGAGGTATATTGTGGCTCTGTATACCTCCAACATTTCAAGATGAACCACTGTAAACATGGCTTGCTGTGGCAGAAAAAAAAATGTTGGGAAATTTTGTAACTTCCAGAACATTGTTTTGTGTTTGAAGTGTCTGTCATGTACTAGTACCATAGTAGCTAACCTTTATGAAACATTTACTTGGGCTACGCACTGGCCTATCTCAGTGTCCTGCAAGGACCCTGTAAGGTCCTTTTAGTTGTTTCCCGCTATAACGAATGGCCATAAACTGAGAGGCTTAAAACCCACCCATTCTCTCATGGTTCTGGAGGCCAGAGGTTGGAAACCAAGGTTTCTACAGAGCCATGCTCTCTCCGATGGCTCCAGGGGAGCAGCCTTCTGTGCCTCTTCCAGCGCCCAGTGGCCCAGGCATTTCTTCACTTGTGGCTGAACTCCAGTCTCTGTCTTTGTCTTCCCATGGCCCTCTCTTCTCCCTGTGTGTCTCTCCTCTGTGCATCTCTTGTGAGAACAGTTGTCCTTGGATTTAGGACCCTCCCAGAAAATCCCGATGAGTCATTCCTCAGGATCCTTAATTATATCAGCAAAGACCCTTTTCCAAAGGTCACATTCACAGATTCTGTGGGTTAGGACATGGACACGTGTGGACCACCATTCAACTCATTACAGTTACTTGTGCTTCTCACAATGGAAGAAGAAACCAAGGTTAAGAGAATTCACATAAGTTGGTCAAGATTAGATAAATAGAATTTAAATTTGAATTAATCTCCCATCAAAATCTGTGGTATTTCTATCATACTGTCTCTTACGTGAAGCTCTCTGGGTGGCACATGTAACTTGACTGGTGTCAACAATGTATAAACATGGTTAATTGCGTTCTCCTTTCATACTAGCCTGTGCCTCGGTAGGTAAACCACCTTCCCCAGGAAAGATGCCTCTGGAACTCCTTTGGAGAATATGCCTGTAGCAGGCTTATCTCACTATCCCATGTGAAAACATTAATGAAAAGCAGCAAGTTCCCAGAAAACTCACTCACTGCTGTGAGCAGCATTTACGTGGTTCTCTTGCACATCGGCAGAAGAGACAGATGGTTTAAGTCATGTATTTGGGTTATCAGCTGGACACAATTTTCCACGGATGAATGTAAACACTACTTCATAAAAACATGATTTTTATGGCATGTTTTAATCTTAATGGTTGTTTATCGCCAAAATTCAGAAGACACCCTTAACTTGGTACACATGACATGTTGACCTAGACCCAGATGTTCTGAGCACACAGCCTCTCCGAGAATTCTGATTTTAGCCCAGCTGCCTTTTTCCCTGACCCCTCAAATGAGGTATTTCATAATAACAGATATTTTGTTTCATTCACTGCTCCAAGAATGGCAAATTTTCATCATTTTTTTTCATATTCCTGGTTCATTATTCCCTCTCTAAGCACTTTCCCTCAGCAATTGCACCAAAGCACATTTTTACAAAAAATTTCATGGACTTTTTAAAGTAAAAATTAATTCAGTGAGGTATGCTTTGAGTGTTGCAACTTTCGTCCCATTTTACAACTTTCGTCCCATTTTACAGCTGGGGTCGTTGGCTCAGAGGCAACTGACGTTTCACAGGTTATAAGGCAAGTTCTCCTCGGACACTTCCTGCCTACTGCTCTCAGGACCAGGGCTGCCGCTCTCTCGTCAAATGTAACCCCCACGAAAATAGACTCCAATCTCATCATTTGTAGATAACCTTTCCTGTCCTTGCCGTTCTCACTTCCCTTAGCATCTGCTTAGCATTCCAGGAGTTACTCTGCAGTGTATTTATTTGATGATTACTTATGTCATGATTTTATGTCTTCTTGAGATTCTTTACCTAGATTGTAGGCTGAGAATCTTCTCTGCTTTGAATTCCTTTCTTTATTCCCCAAGATGCCTGATCTTATTCTACTCATGCTGGAAACACAGAATGTTTGCTCATAATAGTGTCCAGAGAGAGAAGTACATCCTCCTCAGACACATGAAGTGAAGGTTGCTCATTTCCAGTCATGTAGTCTAGGCTCCTTTACTGTAGCACCACATGGTATTGAAGATCATTGACTGTGGTATCAGGCAACCTGGGTTCAATTCCACCTCTATGTCTTACCTTGCTCAAGTTACTTAAGGCTCTATGTCCCTCAGTTTTCCAACCTATAAAATGGATATAATAATAGCACTTACATCACAGGATTTTGGGTCATTAAGACTAAAATGAGAATCATACCTGGAATACCGTGAGCATAGAACATGTATTTAGTAAATAAGCACCCTTTCCCCACTACCCCAGGATGACTGCCATTGTAACATGTTGTGTTTCTGACCCTAATCTTGCTCCCCACCAATTCACTTGCTATTGCAGGCCGAGTGACTCTTCTAAATAAAGTACAAATAGAATACTTGACTTCTCTGCTTAAATACCTAAACAGAGGGAGTTTCAGTTCCCGCTGTCGTGGAGTAAACGATACCAAGCTAGACTTCTTGCCATAGACTGGAAAACTGGAAAAAACGTATCAGGAAATGGTTTTTCAGGCAGTGGACAAGAGCCAGTTTAAGCCTGTGATGTCTGAGGAGGGAAACTCACGAAGTGAGCCCCAGGATTGCCCAGCTCTCTGCCTGGGAACAATCTTCTGACCACAGCATGGAGAGGTGAGTCTAAGCCGAGAGCCGTAGTCCCGCTGAGCTGTTGGACTGCCTCAAGTCCAGAGGCTTCCTGGGTAGCAGCCGTGTTGGGCTAGGAGCTGAACACAGGTATTGGAGATTAAGCAGTACCTGCGGACTTCGCTTGCCTTGCCAGAGTAAGGGGATTTCCCTAAAGCCACTGGAACACTCCTGGCGTTCAACGAGACACCAGAAAGGCCATGTCTTAGGAGTAAGGACCATGCCCTAGAGTAAGACTTACTATAAAATTACCAAAAACAAACAAACAAACAAACAAAAAACACCAAAAAACAAAAAAACCTATTATCAAGCTCTAAGAAAATTCTATAGAGCAACAGAGTTTGGAGGTTGAATCCCATCAAGTTAGAGAGGCTAGCAAAATACCTCGGGCTTTCCAAAGTTCCTCACTAATAAAGCATGAAACCAAGCCTACACAAATTCTAGATTAGCCAGCAAACAAAGTTGTTGCAAAAAAAAAAAAAAAAAAAAAAAAAAAAGAGAAAGCACAGCACAATCCTAATTCTCTACAATGTATTATCCAAAATATCTAGTATTCAATAAAAAAAAGAAACAAAAATTTAATACATAGTCAAGTAAAAATTCAATAGAAATGGAATTAATTTTCTCTAAGATAATTTACTTGGAAAATGATAGTCTTTTCAATAAATGGTGCTGAAACAATTGGAATCTAATCTCCACATACAAAACAATGAACTTCAACTCCTAATGTCATACTGTATACATTCAAAATAGAGTATATACCTAAATGCAAAGATTAAGATTATAAATCCTATAGAAGCAAACACAGGAAAAAGAAAAAAGCAGTAACCATAAAAGAAGATACTGATAAATTGGGCTTCATTAGAAATTGAAACATATGCTTTTCAAAGGAAAAACTCAACAAAATGAAATTACAAGCAACATATTAAAAGAAAATATTTATAATATATACAAGTATAACTGACAGAGTTCCTGAATCTACAATATAGAAAGAACTCTTACAACTCAAAAATAAAATGATTAACCCAATTTTTTTAATAACATGAAATAAACAAATTTTACAAAGGACAAAATACAAATGGCTAGTAATCATGTAAAAAGATACTCAGTATCACTAATCATCAGGGAAATACAAATTAAAATTATAATGAAATACCACTTCAGACCTACAGAAATGACTAAAATGAAAAGGATTGGTAATATAAAGTGTTGACAAAGATGTTGAGACAGAAATAAAAACTCACATAACTTTATGGTGAGGTATAAAATGGCACAACCACTTTTGAGAATAGTCTGCCAGTTTCTTATAAAGTTGAAGACACTTAATCATATAACCTTACAGATCTTTTCTTAGGTATTTACTCAGGAGAAGTCAAAACTTATGTCCATAAAAAGACTTGTACACAAATGTTCATAGCCACTTTACTTATAATGGCCCCAAACGGGAAACAACCCGAATAATGAAGGGTTCTAGTAAATGACTGGATAAACAAGTTTTAGTATATTGTAGTCTAATCTCTAGATGTTTCATCTTCAAGTTGAAGTTTTCTCCATTTGGAGAATTTTTCACCTTTAAGTTTTTGCATACACTGTGTCCTCTTTGATAATCTTTCTACTCTTTCTGTTTCCTTCTAACCCCAGATTTGTTAAGTACCATATTTTGCCATGTATAATATGCACTTTTTGGCCCAAATTTGTGAGGGAAAAATAAGGATGTGCATTATACATGGGTAGCACCAATTCCATGTCTATATAAATGTTTTTTAATTCTTTTATTTATGCTTAGGTGTTAAAAGTGTAACTCTAGAAATCAATAACAATATCTGTATGCAAAATAATACCCTGAAATATGATAATCATTGTTTTATATATGTATATAAAAAATGTTATACATAAAATTTCTTGTACCTTGCATCTGTTCTTGTGTTTTGTAATTATTTGTTACATAAAATTTCTTGAACCATAATATGTTAAAAAATAAATGCTAAAATTCCTTTACAATACAAAAGACAAGTACCTAAATATAAACAAATAATAATTTGAATTAAGAAAATTAAAATGAAAGATTATCTTTCCCTGAAAGTTTGGGCCAAAAATGTGGGTGTGCATGTTACGTGGGAGCCAATTATACATGGCAAAACTCGGTATTCCTCCTGTTTCCACAGCACTCTAGAGAAATGTTCAATAAAAGATATATCACAGTTTACTTATTGTTTTACTTGTTACTTGTCTGTCTTTCCTGTTAAAATTGTAATCTCCCTGATTCTAAGAACTGTGTTTGCTTTGTTCCCAACCAAACCTATCAGAGCCTTGCCTTGTAGTTGACACTTAATAAATATTTGGTGAATGAGAAACTAATGAACCAGCAAATGAACAAATGAGTTTACATAAACCCCCTGAGATCTTCAGGTACATTCTTAGTGATTTCGAAGTTCTGTTTTCTAAGTGAAAGTAATTGAATGTTATTTTTAGTGTGACACCACACGTTTTATTACAGGTATTTTCTTCTAAACTCTAGTCCTCAGAAGCCACTGTTTTGTTGAAGCAGTGAGTCACAGAAATTGAATTTTTGGCTGTGCCTTCCATCACCATCCTGTCCCTGCAGCTAGACAGACCAAGCATTCCATATTTCGTGTTTTTGATTGTCAAAAGGATCTCTGTCTGATTTAGATTGTCTATCAAGATATTTTTGTAGTCCCTTATTATAATGTTCCTTATGTTTTTACAAATGCTTTTGAAAAATAGGTGATACACCCACACCCACACACACACACCCCAAATATATACAAGCCTAATAGGACAAATTCTTATTTACTCTGCCACCATTTCTTGTGGCTTATATTCTATTTTTAAATTTTTGATATGTAGTTTCAAAGTTTTTAGTGAAAATTATGACACTATTCATACAATTCAAAGTTATTGGAGGAAAATATTACAGTCCCATTCTCAACTGGCCAAGTGTCTTCTGTAAACCAACCATTGGCTACTCTATAACACAATCAAGGCTTGTCCAGGGCACTGAGTGGGGGGTTGGAGTCTGCAACTCTGTGTAAGTTATATATAGTTGTTAAATATTCTAAGACAGGCATTAATAGTCCCACTTATAATCAATGACAATGGATCACAGGACAAAAATGTTTTCATGTCTTAGAACTAATAAGTGGTAGAATTAAAGTCAGGCCTGTCAGACTTTTTAATCCTATGTATGTTCTTTTATGTGCACCACATTGCTCTATAAGTGCAGTGAGGGAAGAAAATTAAGGACTCAGTAATGACCCACAGTTTTCCAGCTATGTAGACTGGATGGTAAGTGGTGGCACCCGTATTCCGAGACCAGGAATGCAGGAAAAGGGGTAAGTTTGGAGGAGAAAATGGTATTTGAAGATGTGTGAGACAGGGATGCCTGTAGGTCATTATGTCCAGCTACTGTAGGCAATGGAAATAGAGATGGGAGCACAAATTAAAGGCCTGAGTTAGAGAGGAAGGTATGCGCACTATCAGCACCTATGTAGTAGTTGAAATTTTAGGTATGTATTGAATCATCCAGAGGGAGTATATAGATTGAGAAGAGGCATAATAGCCCATCTTTGATTAACTGGACTCTAGATTCCCCTTGCTACCTTATAGAAGCACTTCATGCATATAGCAGGGCTTAAAATTGGATTAATTCATTTAACAAATATTGATGAAGTTTCTGAGTATCAATTATGTGTTCAACAGTGGGCTAGGCTCTGTGGGGAAGAGAAAGAAAGAAGATAAAATTTCACCTCTCTAGGAACCTATAGTCTGATTGGCAAGTAAAGGTAAATTTTATGTACCAAGTACTAGAAGTCATAATGCACAAGTGAGACTTTGGACAGGAACAGCATGTCCTAAGTTTGTGGACATGTTTCAAGGAAAGCTTGGGTGTCTCATATAACAAATCATCCCAAACATTCAAAAGGTACAAACCAAACATCATTGATATAAGCGCCTCCCAGTTTGCTACTTGGGTTTTTATTCTCCTCTTTAGAAGCTATTCATCACTTAACACATAACAAAAACTACTCTTTCTGATCATGTTATGCTTTAAGGCCATTTTAATGCTGAGGAATGCAGGTGGACTGGGACTTGGAATTGGAAAGCTGTAGGGAGATCTTTGCATGGCCTCACTCCATGTCCCATTCTTGCTTCTCGCTACCTGTCCAGTTCCTTCTTCCTGCAGGTGGTCTCCGTCTGCTCCTAACTGTGCTGGACAAAACATGCCACCCGGAGCAGAATATGGTTTCTCAGTGCTTTCTTGGTCTGGAGTCCTTCTTGGTTTTCTTCTTTCCTTAAAACAACCTTTCAAGACTGAAATTATTCTTTCTGCATTCCATATGAGGAAACTGAGGCTGAGGGAGATTGTGGTTCTTCGAGTCATTGTCACCT
This sequence comes from Lyroderma lyra, assembly GCA_004026885.1. Taxonomy (NCBI): domain Eukaryota; kingdom Metazoa; phylum Chordata; class Mammalia; order Chiroptera; family Megadermatidae; genus Lyroderma; species Lyroderma lyra. The sequence continues at coordinate 19,008 of PVJL010002122.1, read as the reverse complement.
GTTGGAGATTCAAAGATGAAAAGGCCTCTGCCATCGTGGAGTTCGCAGCACAGTGATGAAGCAGATACTCATCATTATAGGTTTTATATGTGTACTAATTATTATAGAATTCTATAAGAAGTGCTAGAATAGATGTGTGTGAACATAGAGTTGTAGTAACACAAAGAATGACGCCTGGAAACACAGGGAGAAAAAACATTTGAATGAAACTTGGAAGGAATGTATAGCTCTCCAGGTGTAAAAGGTGGAAATGGCATTCCAGTCAAAAGTCTTAGGTTATAGAGACACAAAAGAACTTACTGTAAACAAAAGTGCTGTTGTCCGTGTTTCTCCTTGAACCCATGGCTCACCTTCTGTGCTGACAGCTTGAGCATAGTTAGAGCTAATTGTGAGACTCACTATAGATCCTGCTGAAATGGTTCAAAATAATATGATTTCCAGTAAGGCAGAGAACACTTGAGACCAATATTTGGTATGAAAATTTAGCCGCTCTCTTGTTCTCTAGTTTTCTCTCTCTTTTGCCTCCCTGCACCCCCAAACCAACCACAATATAAATCAGCACCGAAAACAATGTGGGCTTTGGCAGTAATCTCTGTTAGTTTTGAATGATGAATACATACCAGACTTGGGCATTACAAAAGCTGCTTGTGTGGTACATTATACTTTTTTCAAGATTTCCCCAAGTGTATTTGGGTTGTCTCCATCTTACGGCCTATATCATACAGTTTTGCACAGAACTTTTGAGATAGCTCACCAAATAAAGACCTGAATTCTGTACAAACTCATCCAGCAAGGATGGGTTACAGAATCCTGAACATGCCTCTTCAGAAATAAGCCCGAAATGTAGGTGCTATCTATACACATAACAACTGAAGACTGACACTATCTTGCTATAAATAGAGAAAAGTACTAACAATTTTCACTACTTCTGAGCTGAATTCTCTCATAGCTAAGTATACCCCCAGAGATGTTTAAGTAAAAAGTTTTTTCTTAAGTCACAAATAATCCTAATAAGCAAGAAAGGTTTATTACTTAAAATACCTTTTTCTGAACCTCAGCTGAATGTCTTGCTGGTTCAGGGCATAAAAAATATTGTATCTATGAAACAACCTCATTTTGTCTAATGTAACTAAAAATAGACTAGTCCAGAGACTCAGATAAATGCAAGCCTAAATGTATTTAAATATGTTGTCCCACCAGCCCTTACCACTAATGGAGACTGTGTATATAATGATGGCAGGTTAATTTTTAAAATCTTTTTAGTTCATGTAAGCATATGTATATGTAATAAAAAAATTGAAAAAATATAAACTATACAGGGTAAGGTGAAAGTAGGTTTTTCTTTCTCACTACTATCCCTAGCCATATAGCTACCTCTTCAGAGGCATTAAGATATCCAAACTCTGTCCTTCCAGAAATATGCACATATGTGTGTGTGTATATGTGTGTATATATATTGTTTTAATTTTATACAAATGGTGACATATAATACACACTCTTTTGAATCTGGCATTTTTCACTTAACACATCTTAGAGTTGTATATTAGTCGGACCTCACGCCATAAAATTGCTGCTTAGTATTTCATTATTTCATTGCATTCTAATTACCAGATCTTTAGGAATGGACATTTGTTTTTGTTTCCGGCCTTTGGCTAATACAGACAATGCTGCAGTGAATATACTTTGCATATGCATGGAGTACTTGTCACATCCATCGCTAGCAGCACAACTGTGGCAGTGAGCAGAAAGGCGTTTTTTGAGCTAAAGTTTAGAAACGATGAGAGCTTTTGTACCTTAGCTTACTTACCTCTATGTCTGTTTTCTCCTCATTCTGCCCCCCTCCTAGGGATTCCTTAGGGCATCTCACCTCTACTTTCTTGACAGTGTCCTGAATTCCTTTGTCTTTTTATTCTACCTGCTCTGTCCATCACAAATGTGGATCAACCAAATCTGCCTTCTTCACTACACACCCAGACTGCCAAGTGTTTGGGAGAAACACATGTAGTTTGCTTGTATTTGCGTTATCTGAGATCATCTGGGGACTCTCTAGGACTCAACAATCCCTTTACTTACACCTAACTAATCGTCCCCCCATGTCCAACATCTGTCTTATTCTCACCACCCTCACTCTCAGAAGAGAGCTTGGCTTCCTACTTCTTAAAGAAAGACAGCTCAGCAGGTAAGAACCCCTTTAATGCTTCTTTTAACCCTCAAAATTTCTGTGTAAAGTTCTCAGACAATCTGAAAACAAGAGTTCCCCTTTCACGACCCAGTACCAATCCTGCCACACACTCCTTACTGCTGTTACCTCTCGGCTGACAATTTCGCCCCAGCTAAAATGCAATGATTTTTTAAAAATAATTCTCTCTCCCCTTTAGTCTCCTCCATGAATTGCTTCCTATTTCTTCCCAAATAATGTTCTTAAGAGAGTAGGCCAAAGAAGGGATGTCACTACTGTCTCATTCCCAGCCTGCTTTTTGCCCATTCACCAAAAAATAGGGACTACCTCTGCCACAACGCTAACGCGGCCCTAGCTAAGGTCGCCAGAGGACGAACCATTTCCAGTGCTTTGCACACGCGGGGACATCACTGAACTTCAGTTGTTGCCAGTGTTTGTCACTTGATTCACCGCTAACCTCCACCCCTCCTGTAGAATTTCTCAGGGGTTTTCATTACACCCTCCTCTTATTTTCCTTAATATTTTTCTTTAACTATTTTTTTTTTTTATTTAAACTATTCCCTCGGGGTTTTTTTTTTCCTGACTTTAGGTCTTTAGGTCCTATATTCCCCTGGATTGAGTCCTCATTGCATTTTTCTTCTCACTCTTTAATCTTTCAATAAATGACCTCATTGATTTCCTAGCTGCAGTGATTACCTGGGCACCAGGGACGCATCGAGCCTGTCCAAACCTCTCTCCTGGACTCCGGACCACATCACAAGTGCCTAATGCTTCAGGTGGCTGACTCACGACACCGAAGCGTAACACATCCCAACTTGAATTCGATTCCTCATTCCCCACCCCATTTCCCAAGGCGGCCCCTCCTCTCCCTCATCCACACAGTCACCAGGGCCAGAGTCTGTCCTCTCCTCCTGCTTTTTCCTCTTGTAGTCACACCTCATCAGCCTCTAAATCCTGTTGTGTCCGTGTCCTAAACACTGATTGATTCCATTGCCTTAGTTTTATCCCTCAGTAGCTCTTACCTGAACTATTTCAGTAATCTGCTCACTGGCCTCCATCAGTGTCTGTGCTCCTAATTAAGCCACTTCCCGCTGCTTGCAGACTAATCTTTCTAATTGCTTTATCCTGTCATATTACCCTGCAAATGCTTTGCTGTTTTTCTTTGCCGTTTGAACTACTTAGTATTTTCACATTTCACTTCCTTCTCCAGCCTCATCTCCTCTGACCCTCCAACACGTATTATGTGATCCAGAATAAAAACCACTCACCATTGCCCCCATCCCCCTTTTTCATTCTATCTCTGGATGGTTGTTCATGCTATTTCTTGGCCTTTCCCACTCTGTCTCCTGGGGAATATCTGTTGATCTCACACACTCGGATGAAGTGCTTTCTCCACAAGGGTTCCATCGGTTTTATTTATAGCTATGATTTTTTTTAACTTCACTGGTGTATTTCCTCCATCAGACCGTGAGTTTTTCTTGGGAAACAATCATGTTTTATTCATCTACGTATCTGCAATAGCTACAATTTCTTGCATTGAGGTGTCACTCAAAAAGTATTTGCTAACTCATGTCCATGTCTGGTCCTTATTCTCAAATTTTTATTCTAGTTCATACTTTAATGTCAAATGAGTTTCCCTAAAACAATGCTGTCTTTAGGTAATGACTTCTCTCTACATCTCCCAAGGACATCTGCTCACCGGTAGCCTGATGTCCGAACTCTTTGGTATGGTGCCTAGTTGCTCACAACCTGTTTCCCTGTATTTCTTTCCAACATTGCTCTTGCTAGCTGTCCACACACCTTTTACTTTTTAGCCAAAGTGGTCTTTTTGGTATTCTTCAAAAGCTTCCTGTGAATCCACACTATGCTTTTACTGCTGAGAGCAGAATCCTGAGGTAAAATGACCTTTCTCCTTTCTGTCTTGTCTAATCTCACTCATCCTTCATGGTGAAGTCTACATCTACAGCCTCCATACAATTTCCCCTGACCATTTCCTCGATAATAAATTTCTTTTGCCCAATTGTCACAGCACTTGTTCTTAATACTTATCGTAGTTATTGTGTTTAGCATTTCTTTTATTGCTTGTATTGCTGGTTATCGCTATTGTTGATGAAAGTATTGCTTTTATTTATCTCAACTATATGACTGATTTATAATGGATAGGGACTAGAGTCTCAACAGAATATATTAATTTATGTTTATTAATTTAGTAATTTGTAATAAATGCTTTTATTGTCCTTCCCAGTACTGATCAGGGCTATTGTCATTCTTACTTTTTCTCACATCTGCTATGACAATTTATTGGTTTTCTAATTTGATGCATATATGATTTTAGCCTGTACCAAGTTTAGCCTATACCATTTCTTGTCATAACGTTTTCTATTGATACCTTCTGTTTTTCTGCCTTCGTGGCTGATGGTCCTTTATTTTTAAAACCTGTCCCTTACTTTTTTAGCTTCCTGACTCAATTATCTTCCTTTTCACTGAGCCAATGGCTAAGATGATGTTGATGAGAAGAAAAAGAAGGAAGAGGCAGAGCAATAGGATGTTTCAAGATATAGGAGTTGTTTTTTCCTTTTATGGACATTGTCATGAAGAATGTGAATTTTTACAAGAACACTGGACATATTCATTAAGTAAAGATAAAGTTGTTGATTCTGTATCCCCAAGTATGAGGGGAACATGTGGTCACCAGATGTAATACAATGAAATATTAACAGAATTCCAGGGTCTCACTGTTTTCTACTTTGGTACCTACCTATCATCTGTCCCAAACCACTGTATCCCTTTTGCATGTTACCTCCACTCAGAGACTGAACAAGGACACACACCCCCACTTCATTTCCAAGGCAAGTCTTCAGACTCACAGCTGCTTTATCTTTTTCTTTTTTAGTCTCAGCCACTTGAAACAGAACTCAAATTTACAAACGTGATAAAGCATTTGAGGTGCTAATAACATTAGTTATTGTTTGTCGGTTCAGCTTTCTCAAACCTGAAGAAAATAGACAAACAGCTATGTTTGACATCCCTCCCTTCAGCCAGTGTGGAGCTCCAGGCCCAGTTCGAGCTCTTTGCCTGGTAGGCCTGTGCCTACGCCCAGCTGCTGGTTTCACATGTTATCTATCAGTGCCCAGTGCCACTGTTCTCTTTGCCAGTTGCAGCCAGTTTTACAAATGAAATTATACATTTGAACCAGCTGCGTTTGGCTTGGTGATTGGCCCTGTGCACAGTCTCCAATTTGGGTCAGACTTATGAAAAGTTTGGTGAACTTGGCACCACCTTTGAGGAAGTGTGGACTGTCTTAAAACTCCAGAGAGAAACTTGCAGGATCTCAGACATTCCATCTTTTGTGGGCTTCCAGAAAAGGCCACCCTCAGCTGGCATGAGAGAGAGGGCTCGTTTTCAAACTATTCAAGTCATGTTGTGACTAGAAGTTGAAGTCTGGTACAAAACCATGAACACTGAAGAGGTAATTTGCGCTGGTCCTGGAAGAAGCAACTGCTCTCTGCTGGATGGGGACTCTGGTTCAGGAAGACAATATTCCCACCACTGAAGTATAAGTCTATGGAAGAGTTTCTATAAGCCATGTGTATTCCTTAGAATAAATATTATTTCTAAAATGTGAGGAAAAAAATAGAGCCAAGGTAGTACGTAGAGGAGAGACAATAACCCAATCCTTTGTACCAATTAAAAAGAATTTGTAGTGTCCGAGATGCTATCTCTCTATGCTACTTCTTCTTGTTGGCTTCAGTAGGAATGAGGCTTCAATTAGGATCTTAGTACTAAAGCTTTAGAATTTTTTCCATTCCAGAGTTTTAAAGAATCATAAAGCAGCTTGAAAGAAAGTCTCAGTCACTCACCCTGAAACCTTCCCTGAAAAATAAATAAGTGGAACCATAGTTGAGCATGATTAATGAAGATACACTGTAATATTTTATTATACTGTTTTTGGAGGGCCTTTTCTCTCCCATTTTTTCTCATCTGTCGCCTCTCTTACCTCTCCTACTATACTGAAGACTGAGCAAAATGCAGATGTTAAGAACATAAAGATATCAAAGAGTTAGTTTTGGCTGAGTTAGCAGTGACCACATTACAGATCTCCGACTCCCTCTCCTTTCATGTGGCTTTCTTGCGGGTTGGACAATAAATTTACTAGTATGAAGTTACTACGTATTTGATGCAAGCATGCTGTAGTGGATAAAAGGGAATAACTGTGAATAGGTCTGCAGGGAACTTCCAGATCAAACTCAGGTATGAATGGAGAGGCCCTAAAAATCAGCTGAAACTTTTCAAATCTGACAAATACATTACTTAAGACATTTGGAAAATTCTTAAAACAAATAACAGAAAGCCTCCCTTGTGCCTAATTAGTACATACATTTTCAGACAGGAAGCCATGTAAAGTGATTATAGTTAGTTAATTATGTTTCTATTCACCTGGATATGTCTCTATCTTTTGGTTGAGGTATATTGCCTTTTTAACATTGAAGAATCTTCTAACTGTGCTACCTACCCTTTGCATTTGCAAAGCCTTGATGTTTAAAAGAGTTTAATTATATGCAGAGGGACTAAAATGTTATCTCTTGTTTAAATTGTTAGACTTCTTATATAGCAGATAAGAGTGTCTGTAGTTTATGTCAAAAGAGTATATTCAGAGCAATGATTCTCGACTCTGACTGCACATTAAAATCACCTGAGGAGCTTTAAAAACTTCTGATGCCCAGGCTGTCCCCTAGACTGTCTCCCAGACCACTTCAAGCAGAATGTTAGTACCTGGGCAGCAGTACTTCTTCTGGCTCCCTAGATCATTGCAATGTGCATTCAAGGTTGAGACTACTGATTTACAAAAGGAGCATGTTGTGATGAAAAGAGCAAGGGCTGTGGAAATCAGCCAATCCTGTGGTTGGCATTCCATTTCTATCACTTCATTCATTCACTCGAAAACATTTGAACACCTAATAAAAAATACAATGCCTGCATTCAATACATGAGAAGTATTATGATAGTAATCATAATGTCCATTAAAATATATTTTTCTGAGTGGTACTATATACATATATAAAACAAATATATTAATTTAATAAGATTACATTTGAAGTGCCTTCCTATGCCTCAAGGTTAAATTGTGTATTCTGTATTCGTGAGGATGACAAAGCTAAAAGGACTTATGTCACCCACTTTGAGCTTTTTTAATACTTGTACTTCCCTTAAAGTAATTATTTAAATTTCACTTTGGATTACATACATCTTTTCTTTATCCGTGCATGAAAAATATTATCTTCATTGGTGTGTGCTACATCCTAAGCTTCTTAAGAACAGAAAATGTTTTCTGCGTCATCCTGGCATCTTTCTCTTAGCATGGTGTGTCTCTCCCCATGATGCTAGTGTGCAGCCTGTCTTAGCTATCCGTGTTATAAATAGGTTGCATTTTATTAGTTTGGTCATATTTGGGAGGTGATTAAAGACAGGATATTGAAGAAATTACGAACTACATATGCATATGAGTGTGTGTGTGCGCCCATGAATGTGTATAGAGAAAGATACTCTATTAAAGGAAAGCATACTTGGTTTAGTTTTGTTCCTTGGCTCATGGTCTCGTGTAGTAGGCATTTTCCTGAGGACCGTGAGAAGACTGATCTTGTGGGTGGTCTGACATACTGAATTTTGGATTGAAGATCTCAGCTACAAGGCCCTCATCCCCCATAATGCCAGCAGACAGCACAGTCCATCAACGCCTAATTACTTCCTAGTAGTTCGAACCCACAATCTTTTTTGGTTTGGTACCAGTATCAACTTCAGAAGACGTTGAAGAAGGAATGTCTGGAATTGGGAACCTAAATATGTGGACTTTCCTTTGGAAGGTGATTGATCAGAAGAGCATTTCTTACCCAGTGTGCACACAGAAGACAGCTTGGAGAAGGAGAGGCTTTCTGACCTCATGGCATCTGCTGTTGCCCTCTGAAACTTCTGCCCTGATTGTTTTTGCCTTACCAACTGTATTTAACAAGGATCTGAGGTGAAAATTAGTTCATTAAAATGGAATAGTCCTTTTAACTATCAATTGCCTGTGTGTCTAACTACACTGTCCCAGGTTGCACTTGTAGCTAAAGCCTCCCCAGAGCTGAATTCATCACACGTTCTAAAGCAATGTAGGGAAAATCTTAAAAGAGTGGTAAAATATAAGAGCATCCGTAGTTTTTGACTTTCTCTAATGAATTCATACTTGCATAAAACATGCTGTAAAAATGGCTAATTGAGATTAGGGGCTATAAATGGGCTGAAATTATTTTATCCTCCTACTAAGAGGAAATGAATGGCAACAAATTTAACATCCTAAGTAATCATTGCAAGTCCCATGATACCCACAAAAACAAAGCCCAAGTAAATTTGTTTAGTAGGCAGAAGCAGCAAAGTAAGTAATTACGTATATTATTAGATGACAACTTTCTCCTTCCCTTGAGGACCTGAAGGAAACCTATTACCAGTTTCCTATAGAGGGACTGACTAGCTTTCTTCCAATATATATTATTTATTTTATTAAAAATTGCTTAATAAAGTAACGTGACTGGGTGCAGAGATTGTGATGAAGATCTTGCACCACTGCTAGAAGATGTCTAGTTCTTTATCAGTATCAACCCTGAATATATATGAGCATCTTCTAGAAAAATGAAGTTAATTCTTGACAAAGTTTATCCTGAATCTTAAAGCTAATTTAAACAACAGAAATCCTTTAGGTCTGAAAAGTAATATTGATTATCCTCAAACACTGTTAAGTTTGAGGTATTACATAGAATAGGGGATATTGAAAAAAGAATAATAGATTCTATGCTTCCGTGTACAGCTATCATCAATACTTAGAACTTGAATGTATTAGAAATCCAGGATTATTTGTCAATCAGTGGTTTCTGGTATGCATCTTACTTAGAAAAGAAGACACGAGAGCCTCCTAAAGGAAAAAGGAAAACCACTGAACACCATACTCGTTTCCTGCCTGACCTCAGTATCTCTGTGAAGACCCATCTCTTCTTCACAGTGGTGATCAGGCAGACATCTCTGATGTACAAATGTCTCTGCATTCTCAGAACACATTTTTCCTAGTTTTGCTTCAACTTAAACTTCAGTTTAAAATATATACACCTTCCCTGTTCTTGGCTACTTCTAACTTGCTGTTGTCAATCAGATGTTGGATCATTGTTCCACTTACTGTAAAAGTATAATATATTTTGTAATAAAATATTGGTGGATCAGAAAGATTTTGTTTCATTCCCTAGTGATGGGGAAACCCCTGCATTGTAAGGTGACATTCTAACCAAGTAAATTTAAGTTAAGAATTCAACCTTGTAGTATAACACAAATAGAGTCACAGGACCCTCACCCTAATCATTAAGATTATGATGGGGCAGTGCCTGAGAGAGCTGTAGCACCAGTGAGCCAGATCCTAATTTTTACAGTAATTTTTTTTTCTGGTGTGGGTTTCAAGCTTAGCCTCTGACTGTTTGTGTGAAGGCAGAATGTGGCTGACCCAAAGATATTCTAATAGCACATCCTGGGAAGGCCAACCTGCCAAAAACATCATTGGTGTTCATCTTGTTCCCTATTAAGGGGAGGAAAGAAAGTCACAACTTATATGTAATGCCATAAATATGCTTTCTATGGTCAATTTTAAAGAGCATGCATTGGACTTTAACATGTTGATCTTTGACTTTTGAGGGTGAGATATTTTATGACCATTCAATCACCTGGTTTGCTTCCAGTGTAATCATTTAATGAAGATATAAAACCATAATGAAGGCAACATGGAAAGTATTAATATTAATATATAATATTTACTGAATGTCAGCACTGCCCTAGGAATTGAACAAAGCACAAAATTAGAGGGCCTGCCAGTTTGCTTAGTGTACATCTGCTAATTTTTTTAAAGCAATTACAAAATTTGAAAGAAAAATAAAAGACCTAGAAAGTGTCTTTATAACCACTGTAGACCGAAACCTGAAAGATTTGGTTAGTCCCTTTCATCAAAATCCATTATTATTGATCTGTTTGAATAGTACCTGCTTAAAAATACTACTCCTGTTGTCTTAAGTGTGTAAGAATGAACTGGAATAGCTGAATCTTCCTGTCAAATTAGCAGGGTGGGGACAGGGGGATGGATAAGTAACCCTAACAAAATTAACTTTATCTTTAGAACCAACTAAAGGAGCGAGTACTCCCAAAAAGTCTTTGATGGCAGTCACGGTAGGCCACTGTACGTTCCCTAGCAGAGACAGTGTGGGCATAGGGTTGCCTTTGAATTCTATAGTAAGTCATTGGACAAGGGTTGTCCGGAAAATCAACCCCTGCTGTAAATGCCTCTATTTTTCATATTACATGGCTGGATACTTTCCGGACAGCCCTCAGAGTCACAAAAAACAGACAGCCAAGAGCTATTTTCTGTGCTTTTGAAGTATTATCCTATCTCCCTTTTCCCATTTGTGACCAAATTGATCAAAGAAGGAGAAAGAAGAGGAGCAGGCGGTGGCAGAAGCGACCTGCTTTTTCCTCACCACTCACTTTTCTTACTTTGCAACTTGGCACCCACTCCAGTCATGCAGGGGAAACCACCCCCTCAAAGATCTCTGTCTCCCCTAAGTCCCCAATTGAAAGGCTTTTACTCAATCCCCATCTTCGTGCAGAATATGAAACAGTTCACACTCAGCTGACCCTGTTAAACAGGCCCTCTTTTATTGATTTCTCTTCCCAAGGTGGTGTGGCATTGCTCTCTCCTGGAGTCCTCTAGTCGCCTTTTACCACCTCTTTATCTTTTTCCACCTCCCAAATGAAGCATTTCCATATATTCCATCCTTGAAATCATGTTTTCTGTCCCTGCAAAGAGTTCCTTGATTCTTGTACTCACTGAATGAAATTAACAACGTGGTCTAGTCCTCTACCTCTGTGACCTCTGCCCCTACCGGTCTGCCTCTTGTCTCTGTCCTCCAGCCACACTGGTCTTTTTGGCATTCCTTGTATTTGACAAGCCGACTCTCACCTCAGAGGTTTTGCATGGGATGCTATCTATGCACTGATTGCCCTTCCCCAAGCCTCTGACTGGCTTGGTTCCTCATCTACTTCAGGTCTCTGCTCAAATGTTACCTTAGAGGTGAGGCTTTCTCAGACCACGTCACATAAAACAGTAATTCACACTCTCCATGCTCACCCTGTTTTCTACTTCTCTATGCTACTTAACACCATCAGATGTAGCTATAGATATATCACACACACACATATATAACACACATGTATCACACACATATATTACATACACATATCATACACACATATGTATCATACACATATATCACACACACATATATATGTATCACACATATATCACCACATATATATCACACACATATATAACATGCATGTATCACACACATATATTACATATACACACATCATGCACATATATCACATATATATAACACACATATATTACACACATATATAACACACATATATAACACACACACATATATCACATGCATATCACACACATATCACACACACACATATATCACACATGCATGTATCACACACATATATTACATATACACACATCATACACACATATGTATCATACACATACATCACACACACACATATATAGCACACATATATCACGCACATGTATCACACATATATTACATACACAGATCATACACACATATATATCACACATGCATATATAACACACATGTATCACACACATATATATTACATATACACACATCATACACACATATATATCATATATATATCACATATATATAACACACATATATCACACACATGTATCACACACATATATTACATATACACACTTCATACACACATATATATCATATACATATATCACATATATATAACACACATATATCACACACATGTATCACACATATATCACATACATATCACATGCATGTATCACACATATATATCACATGCATGTAACACACATATATATCACATGCATATAACACACATATATCACACATATATCCACATATCACACACACATATATATCACACGCATGCATAACATGCATGTATCACACACACATATATTACATATACACACATCATACACACATACATATCATACACATACATCACACACATGTATCACACATATATTACACACATAGGTATCATACACATATATCACACATATATAACACACATGTATAACATGCATGTATCACACACATATTACATATACGCACATCATACACATATATCACACGCATATATAACACATGCACATATATGTCACACATATATCATACACACATATATAACACACGCACATATTTATCACACATATATATCACACGCATATATCACACACACATATATATCACACGCATATATATATCACACATATATATAACATGCATGTATCACACACATATATTACATATACACACATCATACACATACATATCATACACATACATCACACACATATATAACACACACATATATTACACACATAGGTATCATACACATTATCACATATATATAACACACATGTATAACATGCATGTATAACATGCATGTATCACACATATATTACATATACACACATCATACACATATATAACACACATATATCACACATATCATACACACATATATCACACACATATATAACACATGCACATATTTATCACACATATATATCACACACATATATATCACACACACATATTACATATACACACATACACAAATATATCATACACATGTATCACACACATATATATAACACATATCACACACATATATAACACTCGCACATATATATCACACACACATATCACACACACATATATATCATACACATATATATAGTTTTAGTTTGCTTATTGTCTTCCTCCCTCTCCTATAATATATACTTCTCAAAGGCAGTGTTCTTCACTCATTTTGTTCACTGCTGTCTTCTCAGTGCACAGAATTGTGCCTGGCTCATAGCAGGTGCTCAGTAAATATTTGTTGCATGCGGAATGAATAAACAGAGTCATTAGGAAGTTAAAACCCTTAATGACTCCAAAATTCCTGAATGTGGCTATCATTCCTCTCAGCTGTGGGATGATGGCAGTGAGGCATCTTCTCGGGTCATTTTTTAAACCAGGTATGAGGATTTGTGTGGAAGTCATTTATGCAGGCACTTCTCCCAGGAGCAACTTTATTCGCCTCTAGAAATAATGCTGGAGAAGACAGAAGTAATTAGGCACGACATAGCCCTGAATCTGACGCGAGTGCTTTGCCTAAAAAGCCCTTCATACATGAGAAAAATTAGTCATACGACATCAGCTTCACAACAATCTTAAGTTCAGCTGAATTAATTATTTTGTGTTATCAACAATTTGTTTGAATCATATGTGATATGGCCAAACACAGTTTATTAAGAAAGTCAGTAATGTGTGGAAGCCAAATAAGATTTTAAAATTCTGTGTTCTTGGCAGGTTATTTTAACAACAATCAAATGATATGCCACTACAAATCACAAAGGTTCTCATTTTGATTTTTCAATATATTCATATTGAACTCTTGTTAAGACTAGAATATGGGCTTCCCATTATTTTTATGTCCATAGGCCCATAAATCCTATTAAATTAAAAAAAATGGTCTTCATAAAAATGTTCTGTCAAAAGTCTCTCTGTTAACAAAAGTTTTTTTTCACACCCCTGAAAATTTGTCGTTGTAAAAATCAGAACTCTCTGAAGTCTGGTTAATTTACAGAACATAAGCTTGCTTTCAAGAAAGCAAATATTGCAGTGAGTTCAAAGTAAAATGTTTGGGCACAAGACTATATAGCCATTTCAAAAAAGGCTTTATTTTGAAATACTTCCTTTAAGGAACATTTGTCTAGACATGTCTTCCTTGCCTTGTGTGAAATTAATAGCTTAAAAAGAACTCTGTGAGTGGTTCCAAATGCAAACTTCAAAATTGTTGAATAACTTAATAAGGATGCATTTCATTCCTGGTTTACCAAATACGGTTTTGACAATGCTTCCAACAGTCAAGATGGTTTCTATAACAGAGAATTCCACATTATTTAATAATAACGGCACCCTAAAGTAGAACTTTAAATCCTCTTTAAGACATTAACTGCACAGACCACCTATTTAGCATTGGAACAGAAAGTTCATGCAAGTTCATGTGTCCTCTGAGATCCTTAATGATGTAGAAAAAAAGGTTTCTAACACAGAAGAAGTCCTAAGTCAAAGAAATGTCTGAGTCTCTCCTCTGTTACCAAAGAGAGCTCTTCACCTGAGCAGGAATTAGGTAAGATCACATTGGTCTCTAGGAAGTGGGCACACACTTGATGGAGACTCCACACCAATACTCTACACATAGCATCTGTACCTCAGACACTCTTACCTATGCTATCTTATTCAGTGTGCAAAACAACATCGCAAATAGGTATCATTATCTCTGTAGTACTAATAAGAAAACTCTAAGAGATTCGGGGCCTTGTGTGCAAGCTGGAGTTTGAGCCCCAGCCTCTTCACTGCATAGCCCCTGTTCTCTCCACCAAATCACACTGTCCCATGAGTCTATCCAATTTTCTGAGAAGAAAGGCTACTCACAGCCCCGTAGTCAAAAATTACCATAAGGGACTGTCACCGTTTCCAGGGCTCTACCCACATTGCTTCAGACACTTCCCACGGAAGTGTGTACATTCTCTAGGCCTGTTCTTGATCCTATGGCTGTGTAACGGATCACCCCACAACTCAGTGCCAGAAAACAACTATTTATTATGCTCATGGATTCTGCAGGTCAAACGTTTGGACCAGGCATGGCACAGCATAATGGCTTCTACCCATGATGTCCGGAGCATCAGGCAGAAGGCTAAGGGACGGGGTCCCTGGGAGTGTACCTCATTCACACGTCTGTGGCCGATGCTGGCTGCAGGCTTCGACCTTAGTTGCGGCTGGTAGCCAGACATCTCCATGCAGCCTGAACTTCCTCATTAAGTGGCTTCTGAGTTCTTAGAAGACCAACTCAAGAATAGGAGGCAGAATCAGATGGATGTAACACCTTTTTGAACTTGGCCTTGGAATTCACAGAGTGTCACTTATGCTGCACTCTGTTCGTTAGGAGTCATTAGGGCAAGCTCATATTTAAAGGAAGGAGAAGTAGGCTTCCTTTTGTGGGCGGTGTTGGAGAAGTTGTAAAGATACTTTAGAATTACCACAGTGCTCTTTCCCTGGCTTTGGAGTACTTATGCTTGCAAGAGTCTGCCCTGTGACTCTTCTTCGACTGCCCTCAAGTCGAACCGCTTAGCTCCAAAACCAAAGCGCCTGGCTGTTGACATGCAGAAACCCTTTTTCACAGAGCAGAATATATTATAATTCACATACTAATCTGTGGGATAAAAGGAAGCTGCCCTCCGCAGAACTTGGCTGAAAAACACTCACTTGGTTGGTCTCTTTTCCCGCCTTATTTTCTAGGAGAACCTCCTTAATAAATCTTTGTACACAAATTTTCATCTCAGTGCCATTCTGTAGAATTCAAATGATGGCAGAGATGGCCAGAGCATGTGCAAAATGGTTCTGACTTGTAAGAACAAATTCTGATGGTACCATCTTTGTTGTTCCTAGTTGGCTCCAACACTTATTCAAAAGGGTTTTGCCAAGATTTATTACTTCACAGATTTTGACCATCACAAAATATTTGTAAATCCTTTTTGTTTTAAAGAACTGAGCCTCTTTTGATTGTTGAGAGATTCAAAGGTTACTTTTGTTAAGCCTTATTCTCTAGTTAATTTTGTAAAGACTTATTATCTGTGTAGTAGGCCTTCAGGTTTCTCTAAGGAATTAATTTGGTATTTCCCCAGTAATTGTATTAATATTTACAAAAATTATTTGTGCATTACATCAGAGAAAAAATGTCTTCACTAGAACTTTCTTTGGAAAAGAAGCAGTAGATGTGACCATATGGATATCAGTACCATCATAGAAGGCAGAGATGTGGTCTTACGCAGTGAAAAGGTACTCATGGAAGGGACAGCATGAAGAAGGGGGGGACAAAGAAGGAAGAGGCCAAGTAAGGGAGAGGGAGAGAAGGTGGAGGGGAGAGTGAGGAGAGGCAACACGAGAGGAGGTGGCAGGATGTTTTCTAGTGTGATTCCTTCACAGCGATCCCAGAATTCTTCACTCAATCTACAAATTGTAATGTGGTTGATGTTTGGGTGTCTTGTAAAAGCAGAAATGGAGAAAAGTTTTGTGTTAAGTTTGTGCAAGATGCTCAATCTAACTGACCAGCATGGATTCTGGAATGAAAACAAAAAATCTACTAGATGTTTGTCAGACATTTGCAGAGGTCATTGGGACGCCACTGGACATTCCAGGTTTTGAAATTGAGAGTTCCTCACAAATTCTAAGGGTTAGGGCCGTCCCAAGTGACATCTGGGTCACATTTACTTTTTCCCAGTAAACAACGACAGCAAAAATGCCTTGTCAACACTTGAACCTCCACAGAATGGCCTGGCATGATGGCAAACTTTCTAGTCTGCTTTATGGAGGTGGTTCAGTGTGGATGTCTCTCAGAATAGTTGTCTTCAAATTCTTTATTTAGTGAAAAACTGTAGCAACTCACAATTTCTACTTACAACAGTCCTTGTGGTGCAAAGAATGGGAAGTTTTCTGAAACTAAATTTTCTAGAATCCAAATTCCCCTATATTTTGGTCCACATTTGGTTTGGACACAAAAGCTCCACATTTTAGAGGTGGTGGATCAGTGATGTAGTCGGTGTCTCTGAGGACTTAATGGAGTTGAGTCCCTACCTAAGCCTCAAACCGCAAGCCTCCATTATAAGAAAGAAATACACTTTTTTCTTGTTTAAGTCACTTTATTTTTAGTATCTAACTCACAGGTAAACCTAATTCTAATACAGGTGGTGAATATAAACAGGGGATAAAAAGATGGATTATCCCGTGGGTATTAGAGAAAACTGTGACAACGGTATCTTGCTGTTAATCGTCCCTGGGCACTTCATCACACCTTGCTGGTTGTCCAAACCCTACTCAGGCCTCTGTAAATAGTCTCTTCAAAAATTTATTCAACTTAAGACTTTTGAGTGTGTCATTTATTTCCTTTAGAACCCTGACAGTAGGCCTGGAATCACTAAAATGAATGTCTCTGGATCTGCCTTCTAATTCCTCGGCTTCTACATCATTGTTGAAGTATGAAGTATTGATAGTTCAGAGTTTATGGGGTCCAGTGGTTTGTCTTGGAATCACTGGCAAGTGAAAATTGCATTTTTTTTAAAATAGTCAAAGTAACATGATTTAACCTGCCTTCTAGATATTTCTGAAAGCACAAGAAATAGGGAATATTATCAGTCCTGATGGTACTTGCCACTCTCACATAAATATTAATGAGGAAAATTCTGAATCCAGGGGCTGACTGGAACTTACACGCAGAAGCAGTGATTACACATCTCTTCCTTACCTCTGTGGTACCTCTTTTGTTAGCCAGCTCCGAGACTAGTAACTTGTGAGAACGTAGCGACTCAACATTCCCTGTATCTTTCAATAAGGTTTCCTGTCATATACCTGCCTGCTCCTCCACTCCCTGTCCTGTCCCCTCCCCACCCAGAAGATGAGAACTGTAGTCTGCCCCCATGTGAGAATGAGGGCTGAACCAAGGTGACCAGAGCCACTTGATATCTTACGTATGGAATCTAAAGAACAAAACAAAACAGAAACAGACTCATAGACACAAAGAACAAACTGATGGTTCCCAGATGGTAGGGGTATTAGAGGGCTGGGTGAAAAAAAGGAAGGGCTTAAGAAGTATAAATTCATAGTTACAAAATAGTCTTGGGGGTGTAAACTACGGCAGAAGGGATGTAGTCAGTAATATTGTATTAACTATGTGTAGTACCAGTCTAATCGGGAGGATCACTTCATCAGCTACATAGACGTCTAACCACTATGCTAGACACCTAAAACCAATATAAAATAATATTGAATGCCAACTGTAATTGAAAATTAAATAAAAATAAAAATTGTCATTTCTTTCATTTTATTTAATTAAGAAAGATTTAATTTATTACTGATATCTTCCTCCAGCATGGATTATTTTTCTGGATTGAAGAAGATCTGCTTACATTTTTTTAAATTTGTTTTCCTGCATTGTTTGCATGTAGTAACTTTGGTTTTCGCACTTTCCCCTCTCTTTTCCCAAATATATGCGTAGGTTCTCCTTGCCAACTTGGTACTTTATCTGCCCTTTCTTGTAAATCCCCCTGAATCTTTGGCTGAATCTGTGTTGCCTTTTCAGTCAGCTAGAGGAGGTCAGTGAGGGGAGGCAGGTGACGGAGAAGAGCTGGAGATTGCCCTGATGCCTCCCACAGGCTTTGTCCTTAGCCTCCTTCCTTGGAAGTGTGGTAAGCATCTTTTAGCACATTGTTCTCTTGTCTCTCTGGGGGCCACCTCCAGATCCACGAGGGTATTGTTTCCCTATTTCAGAGTGAGTCTGCCCGCTCAGCTCCACCAAGTCTGGCTATGTGACAATGACCACTATTACCTCTCCATTGCCCAGCCACTTCTGCTTCCCTCCCAGTTGTAGTTACATTGCAGAAAGACTCAAACTTCAGGGATTTTTCCAACAATCAATATGATGTGTTTTAGCTACCGTGAAAAGGTATCCAGTGATGTGAGGTGTGGTATTTTCCTTTTAGTTTCATGTTGCCAAATTTTTGTTAATTATAGACCAAAGTTCTAGATAATTCTTCCTGAGGTATTTCTCTCATGTCCCCTAAGCCAGAAAAAAAA